>CAUYQV010031468.1:0-19122 GCA_963574575.1 Galagoides demidoff | reverse complement strand
GTCCCAGCTACTTGGGAGGCAGAGGCAGGAGACTCGCTTGAGCCCAGGAGTTGGAGGTTGCTATGAGCTGTGATGCCATGGCACTCTACCCAGGGGGATAGCTTGAGGCTCCGTCTCAAAAAAAAAAAAAAAAAAA
Organism: Galagoides demidoff; assembly: GCA_963574575.1. Taxonomy (NCBI): domain Eukaryota; kingdom Metazoa; phylum Chordata; class Mammalia; order Primates; family Galagidae; genus Galagoides; species Galagoides demidoff. The sequence goes on along the minus strand of CAUYQV010031468.1, from coordinate 18,986 downwards.
AATTTAAGATGAAAACCACACAATATTAAGATATAAAGTACATAGATTAAGATATTTAAACACATAGATGTATTACTGATTAGATTAAATGTAGCTAAACTAAATGCTCCCATTGAAAAACAAAAATATCAAGCTTGATTTTTTTTTTTAAAAAGCAACTGCATGCTGCTTATAAAAGAGTATCTAAATTATAAAGAGACACTGAAAATTGGAGAGTAAAAGGATGGAAAAATATATGCCATGCAGATAGCCACAAAAACAAAGTTGGTGTCAGTGTATACCTATCAGACAAGATAGATCTTAGGAGAAATAGCCAACTAAAGAGATAAAAAGATAATTCATGCCAGGTATGGTGGCACATGCCAGTAATCTCAGCTGGTCAGGAGGCTGGGAGGCAGGAGGACCTCTTGAGCTCAGGAGTTCAAGACCAGCCTGGGCAATACAGCAAGATCCCATGTTAAAAAAAATAAATAACTCATAATTCTGAGAGAATTAATTCCCAAGATACAACCATCCTACATTTATATGGCCATCTCACAATGTATACAATAAAAAATTAATAAAACTAAATTCACAGTTATACCAAAAATTTTTATAGGCCTCATTAGCTAAGAAAAAATAAAGTAGATAAAATTTAATGAATAAAGATAGATTTTCAAAAACAGAATTAGCAAACCTGACCAAATAGATATATAGAGTATATGTCACCAACAAGTGCAGAGTAAACATTATTAGGCATGCATGGAATATTTACAAAAACTGATCCTATATCATACTAATAAATGATGCAAGATTAATAATCAGAGTACTTCTTTTGAGTCCTGGCAATTTGAAATAAAAATCAATAGCAAAAAGATTATTGAAGCTAAACATATGAATACCTTATGAAGCAATAAATCAATTTCTACATTCACATCCAAGAGAAAAGTATATCCATTAGTACTAATGGTCTCACAATGAAATAATTCAAATGTCTATCAATAGTATAGAAACCAATAGTGGACACATAAATTGTTTATTCAGACAAGGGAAACGTGAACAGCAACCAAAAAACCCAACTGCCTATAGGTAATGATGTATCCATAGATTAATGTCATAATCACAGTGTTGAAGAGACGGCCAAAATATAGAAACATATATACATACGTACACGTAATTTTATATTATACAGACCCTACTCAACTATCATTGAGGAATACATGATTAAATGGTTATTCCAAAAAATGAATACCAAGAAGCGATTACTTTAAAACTTAGAACAATGTTTACCTTTTGGAGAGAATGAGAGAGAAATAAATGGAAGCGAACATGAACACACATTTTGTGGTGCTGGAAATGTCACATATTCAATATGTGTCATGATAAACTGTGAGCTATGCAATTGCTTTGGCTTTTTTGACATGACTACTGTATTTTATGACTTAATGTGTTTCACAAAAGTAAACTTGTTAACATTGGAAGCTGACAAATTACAATCATGTCTCAGCTCCATACAATCGCTAGTTGGGACTTTGATAAAACATTTCAGTGGTTTCAGAAGGGGAGAAAATACAAAAGTGATCATTTGTATGTACAAACTACTTCTGAAAAGATAATTGCTTGCTTTGCAGGATGGAGAGTGTGGAGGGATATGATTTTAAACCTAATCTTTTAGTTTTTAATTTTATACCTTCTAAAAGCATTACTTACTCACACAAATAAATTTTCTTAGGGTAAAATTTTTGAATACTTCATTTCAAACCAGTTCCAAAAAAGAGCCTGATTTATAAAATAACTTTTATGAAGTTCAAAATTTTTTGTTATGGCATGTTTCTACTCCACTATAAATATAAAAGTTATTACAAAATGAATATGATAAAGAAATTTTGATCCTTCCAGAATCTCCATATAAGGGAAATACTATATTCTTATGTAAAAGCTTATCTTCAGTACATAAGCTATGAATTATACTTAGTGGTCACTTTGATAATATTTATCCAAGATATAAGACAATCTTGAATAAAAAGACACTAAAATGAAGAACTGATAAATTCCTTTTAAAAGCCCTTGCCATGCCTGCCACGGTGGCTCACACCTGTAATCTCAGCACTTGGGAAGAGTCTGAGACCAGCCTGAGCCAGAGAGAGACCCCGTCTCTAAAAACAGCCTGGCGTTGTGGCAGGCACTTGTAGTCTCAGCTACTCGGGAGGATGAGACAAAGATCTATGGAGCCCAAGAGTTTGAGGTTGCTGTGAGCTATAACACACTGCACCCTACTGAGGGCGACGAAAAAATAAATAAATAAAAATAAAAGCCCTTGCCATTCTGGAAACAAGCCCAAGATAAAATTTATCATAACTTCTTATGCAAATTGTTTCCTCTTTCTGTTAAACTGTCGCCGAGACTAAGACCATACTCATGACACAAAACCAGCACCAGCAGAATCACTTCAAACACAATATTCAAACCCTTCAGTCACTGTAAAACCATATACCAATAACTAATATTGTTAATTATAAGACATAGATTATTTGTGCTATGATAAAACTAATTATAAACACTAATCCTACCATGTGAAGAAAAAAATTACAAAAACAACAAAGGAAACAAAACTCCACTGATTAATACTCAAGAACTTAATTTTTAAGTAAAGGTTTGTTTTGAGAGACTCTCAAGCTGCCACCTAGATAAAGTGCTGTGGCGCTATAGCTCACAACAACCTCAAACTCTTGGGCTTCAGCAATTCTCTTGCCTCAGCCTCCCAAGTAGCTGAGACTATGGGGGCCCGCCACAATACCCAGCTATTTTTTTTGTTGTTGCAGTTGTCCTAGTTGTTTTAGCTGGCCCAGGTCGAGTTCTAGCCCACCAGCCTCTGTGTATGAGGCCAGCGCCCTACTCACTGAGCTATGGGCTTTATTGAAAATAATATCATCATATATTCAACATGCTCAAATAGTGTTTCAGATATTCAAAGTTGCTTTAAACTAGTTGCAAAAATAGTATTCCCTAGTTATTCATCTCAAATTTCAAAGACATCACAAAATATACTGCTCATGTTAAATGCAAGAAATAACATAATGATGCCAAAACTACACATAGTATAGACAAAACAAAACTGGTCACCATCTGATAATGGTTATTGCTGAGTGGTGGAAACACGGAGTCTATTTTACTTCTGATATTACAACTTGATATTTTCCAAATTAAAAAAATTTCTGAAAGTGCACAGACAAGAAAAGAAAGATTTAAGACTATTCTAGTGGTGGTGTGGGGGGGGAATAACTCTATGAGTCAAATCTAAAAAGTATATGAAACTCTTTATATTTCCCCCCCAAATGTCCCTCCCATAAAGAAATTTCCACTAAACATGACAGCAATGAAACTTAGATAGAACTTATATTTAAATACTTACATATCACTTTGTTTACTACTGCATAAAATATATAGTAAAAGCAGGTATATACCAGTAAACGTACTTGCATCATCCCTTTCTATTCTTGTTCCATCACTAGTTGAGACACAAGTGAAGTGCAGGGGTTCAACTTCCAGAAGTCCAGTGAGAGACGTGAAACTGCCCTCAGCAGCTGTGCAACTACTGACCTTTCCATTTCCTAATACAAAGAAAAGACACATCTTAAAATAGGTGAAGATTATCTTAAAAGGCAATAGTCACATCAATACTTACAGCTTCTACTCCATTTTTATTAGAACATAAATAAATGCTTACAAGTGCCTCAACAACAGAAGTGGTATTGATAAAACAGTACATACAAGTTTCCTTGATACAAAAGCAGATTTGAATAAAAGCAATTAGAAGCCCTACACATTAATAAGAAACATGAATAATAGTTTTCTGTAACATGAAGTTCACATTAACAACTAATTTAGATTCTAAATGAGGAAAAATAATAAACTAGATATTGTCATTAGCTATCACCCAATCAGTTCAATCAGGTGAGTGTGTGTGCATATATATATAATCAGAATACATTAAAAAGATTAAAGAAACATTTTAAAATATTTGTAAAATTTTTCTATTTCCCTGTAGTTTGTATATTTATCAATTTTCTACAATGAAAAATACTACTTTATAATCATAAAAATACATTAAGCTAGCATGAATAGTTTTTAAAAGAAGAAAACTGGGCGGCACCTGTGGCTCAGTGAGTAGGGCTCTGGCCCCATATACTGAGGATGGCAGATTCAAACTCAACCCTAGCCAAATTGCAACAAAAAAAAACTAGCCAGGCATTCTGACAGGCACCTGTAATCCCAGCTACTCGGGAGGCTGAGGCAAGAGAATCACCTAAGCCCAAGAGTGGAGGTTGCTGTGAGCTGTGATGCCACAGCCAGTCTACCGACAAAGTGATACAGTGTCTCTTAAACCAAAAAAAAAAAAAGAAAGAAGAAAACCATGTGGCCACAAATACTTGACCAATAAAACCACAGCAAGACAAACAGAAAGAAGAACATGAAAGAGTTCACATGGCTGGGTGTGGGAGTTCACACCTATAATCCCAACACTCTGGGAAGTCAAGGTGGGAAGATCACTTGAGCCCAGGAGTTAGAGGCCAACATAGGCAACATAAGCAGACATCTTCCACCACTACAGAACAAGATTGTATTTGACTGCTTTCCATTTTTTTCTAGAATTAGCACTCCTTTAATCAGAATTCCTTAAAAGACAAAGTAAAACAGAATCCAGAGATGGAAAAAAACAGTAGTATGTAAAAAGTGCCTTTAACAACTGAAGAATGACTGAATGCCAGACTAACCTGTCCTAATCTGTTTTCCACAGTGCTGCTGGTAGGCAGCACAGGGCCTGGCGTGTGAAACAACAACGACAATGAAAGCACTGAGTAGGCACCTACTCAATACAGGAAAGACTTGGGAGATGAAAGAGTGAAAAGATAGGCCCCAGTCCTCCTGAAGTTTGTATATTCTGTGTTAGTGGCTATTAGGCACTAAACAAGTATACAACTGGACTTTCTTTTTAAGTACGAAGTTTTACTTAAGAGAAATTAAAAGGACTGATAAGTCCAGGGGTAGTAAAGGGAGAGGTAGTAAAATGCTTCCCTAATGAAATGATGAGAGTCTTAGGGAGAATAAGAGATTTCTACCATTTATTTCATTGAAGTGGTAGAAGCAAGACAGAAAAAATGGGAGTGAAATCCCTGCAGCAAGAAGGAACACGGCATATTTGAGGAAAAGAAAGAAAAATAAGGCCAGAAAAACAGTTCTCAATCGTAATGCCCTTTTGCATAGCTTTAAAATATTAAGAGCCCAAATTTTTGTTTATGTTGACTCTATTGACTTTTACCAAAGTTGAAATTTGAAGATATGGAAATTAAATAATGATTATAAACTCATTAAGTATTTGAAAGAGCATAATTTGATGAAAATAACTATTTTTCCAAAATCAAAGTAATATAATGAGAAGGATGACAATGCTTTACCAACTTAAAATTCTCTTTAAAAACAAAATTATAAGAGGATAGCTGGATTCTCCTACCTGCCTCTGCATTCACTCTGGTGCACAATAGGCTATTGTGGTAGAAGCAGAAAAAGATCTGATCCAACACAAATACGTTGTTGGAAAGAGAGATGTTAATATTCTTGGATATTCAAAAACTTGACCAGTGGGAGTTACATAAAGATTAGTTACAATATGGTATCTGAAAATCTTATCAATGAACTTCTCAAACTCTGTTTACATTAAGTTCGTATCTTGTACTTTCAAGGAATGTTTTTGAAATATCATGCATTGATCATTTGGAAAATACTGACTCATCACTGTATACAAATCTTCCAATTGTTAACACTTTTCATTACACAATATCAGAACATGACACTCATCCATATCATCATATCCCAAAGTGTCTTTACATAGTGGGGAGCCATCAAGCTCACTATGGAGGATACAAGTTCTCCAAAATTCTAATAGCAAAAGATAAGGTAGCAAGGGAAAAGCCAAATCGTATAGGATTTTATATGACACATTAGAAACTTTGAACTTTAGAGTAATAGGAAGACATGAAAAGTTATTTTAAGGAAGGAGGTACAAAGTGATGGTTTGCATTCAAAGAATATCATGGTCACTGCAATGTGGAGAATGTACTGAAGCGAAGGAAAGAAACATGAAGAAAGACCAGTTTGAAACTATTACTGTCGTCCAGGTTCAAGATGACTGGCTTGGGTTGCAGACCTGCGCTCATGGGAGGTAATGTAATGAGCAGACGTGAAATACAGTTGGACCCTCTGTATTTGACCGGATCCATGGATCCTCTGCAACCATGGATTCAACCAAACACAGACTGAAAATATTCAGGAGAGAAAAAGGATCATTGTACAGACTTTTTTCCTTGTCATTATCTAAATAAGAGCTTCTTGTCATTATCTAAATAAGAGCATAACAACTATTTACAAAGCATTTACATTGTATCATGTATTGTAAGTAACCTAGAGATGATTTGAAGTATACTGGAGAATATATGCAAATACTACACTACACTATTTTTATGTAGGGGACTTGAGCATCCACACATTTTGGTATTTGGGGGATGCCTGGAACTAATCTTCTACAGACAGCAAGGAACAACTACATACACATTGGGAGAAAAATAGGGGGATCTGGTGATAGCCTCAATGTGAAAAGATACACATATCAAGGATGACATTCACATTTCTATCCTGTGCCACTGGTATCATTAACTGAAAAAAGGAATGCTGCAGGAGGATTAAAGACGAGTAGTAAGACAATGAGACACTCCTCCAGAGACATTCCATGCTACCTCAGTCCCTTCTAAGACTGTTACTGAGCATTAGTAAACATGACTGCCTTCAAGTTTGGCCTGAAACTTGGGGTCTCTTCCTTACACTTTCCCCCATTCTGTCTACTATGTTCTGAAGATATCTGTATCTCTAGTTCTAGCTTCTCCTCCTAGTTCCAACTATAAATTGCAATGACTAATTGATATGCCACTTAAAGAAGAGTGAAGATGGTGGGATGGGCACAAAGTAATCAGAGCCCACGTCATCAGTGATGACATAGATATTCAAAGCAGTATAAGTGACACACCAGTCTGTGTAATACGATCTTTTGTTAAAAATATTAAAGATTATGTGTAGCAAACAAGTCTAAATACCTAAACATCTCATTAACAATGGTAACATAAGAGGGCAGGAAGGGTGAAGTTGAGGCATTTTACATTTTATTTATATTTCTGTATTTGGTTTTTCTATGTCCTTTCTTCACAACTAACAATTTACTTTACAACGAACAAAACTGAGATTAACTTCCAAAATTTGCTTACATTTTTAAAGTAGTAATTATCTTAACGTGCTTGCAAATAAGTTTTCTAGCATTTTGCTTTACTAGCAATATTTCCACTAAGTGCAATTACATGGAAGAAAATTTTTTAAAGGGTCATTGCTTTATCTAACAAAAACAAACATTAAATTTTAGCCCTGAAAATATTATACAAATAATTTTATACACATAATCCTAAAAGCACATTCTTCAGAAGGTATCAGATACACATAATGTTAACAGAGTAATAGCTTACCTCAGGAGGAAACTATTTTTCTTTCTGTATCCTTGCTTATTAGAATAAATGTATCAATTCTACATTTTAAAATATGAAATAAAGTTCTTTAACTTTATAGTGATAACAAAGGTATAGCAAATAAAAGTAAAAAAGCTACAACAAATAAGTCAATTTTAAATAGTATTTTATGAGCATTACAACTGCACTAACATACAATGTAAAACAGAAACCACAAAACAAATTCACAACGCTTTCAAAGATCAATATACTTGGGTTCTTTGAGGGACAAAGGGGAAGTTACAAAATTAAGGTAAATGATTTAATGATTCACAGACGTTAAAAGTTAAAGTTCTCAAGATTTTTAGTTCTCTAAAGACAAAATGTTGTAACTAGATTAAGTAAAATTTAAATCCAAGATGTAACATTCAGAAATTCCTTTAACAAAAGAAGCAACTACCTGAGAGGACGTCTGATAAATCAATTTCATCTGACTGAACACCAATGCTGCTGTTATATACATTTTTACAAGAAGAGCCATTCATCTCCAAATCAAAGAGGACTGGATCAAATGGTGAGCTATACAATCCATATCTGAAAAATAAAATAAGGTACTAACAATTTTCCTGTTAGCTGCCTAATCAGTAAATTCGTATTTGCTTCACTTTAAAAGCAATTTGACTAACAGGGCAGGAAGGGACACTAACCAGATTTAAACCATCAAATTCAGTGAATTTCAACTATGTTCTTTGCAATCGATACTTTAAAAGACACTGTCCAGAGACTTAGCAAATGTTGAGTTCGGTAAGCTGGCAGCTAATGTACCTGTGTATTGAAGCAAGGAAGAGCTGATCAGGTATCCTCTCTTCCCTTAATCACTACAAGGACACAGGGGCTTGGAATAAAATCTCATCAAAATGAAAATTTGTAATCTAAAAAGATTAGAAAAATCACTGCTCTAAGTCTAAAGGAATGGCTTAGTTCAAATGTTGAAGAACAAGCAAAAACTCAAATCTACCCTTTTACTATTTCTTAATTCATCATGTAAAAGTTTGGGAAACAAAAAGCAAATGGAGAAACACAAGCTAAGGACTACAGGTAATTTATACAATTTTACCTATAAAGCTATAACAAAAAGAAAATCACATTAAATTCTTCCATTAGCAAGGAGTACTACCATTAAGAAGGAAATATAATTAATTAGCTCTCTCAATAATCAGCTTCAAGGTTTCTCAAACTGTTAAAGGGAATAATTTCAGAGAAAATTAGGGAAAGGAAAACCCCAGACTAATATCATTTGGTAAAAGGTAAAACATAAATACTTTTGCATGAAAAATAGTGTTATCAACGTATATGTTAAATAACAGTTTTGTGCAAAGATGGTAACATATCCAGAAAGACCCATTATTAGTCACTGCATATACTAAAATACCTTGTTTGAAGTAAAGCCTCCAATGGTGTTAGCCTGTCCTGTAACTGTCTGGACACAGCAGTAAGCAAAGACGCACAAGCTGTACTGCACCCAGCTAAATCTTCATCTTTAACATAATTCAGTAAGACAAAATACCAATAGACAGAACCTGGAAACAAAAAAAAATAAACGGGTTTTTCTTCCTCCTTTTTCTCTGACAAGGAGACCTAACATTACATATTTATCAGTGTAACTCTTTTTGCTAGAAAGAGACCTTTTTCTGGGAAGAAAATCTTTCAGGGCAACTTACAAAGAAGGACCACGTCCTTGTAGGGATCAAAGAGGACAATGACACTGACAACATAAACCACACCCTGAGGCTGTTCTAACACTAAGAATTTCAAATACATCTTCTGAGAGGCTTATCAAGTCAACATAGGCATTAACTGTAAAATAATGTGAGATGACTCTGAGGGACATTTTAGAATAGCCAAAAAAGTAAAGGCATTGCTGGTCATTCAAGCTATCTTTCCTGCAATGTCGTTTCTCTGTAACAGAATTTTCAAAAACAGTGGACAGCAATGAGCTTCAAATAGCACAATGCATGCAATATAGGTATATGGCTGCCGAGTGAATGTAATATAGTTATTCTACACTGCCAGTTGGATACAGACCAATATGGCTTCAAAGAAGATCACTTCCATCTCATTTGGTTCAGTGAAAAAATAAATAAAATTGTTGCATCTCATAAGGCTCAGTGAAATAAATAAAATTTAAAAAGATGATCATGACGGTGTATTTGAAGTGCCCCATAATTTAAGCATCCAATCTTTACAACAATCCTCAAGAAACTGTTTTACACATGAGACTACTACAGCAAGCACCTGAGTCTGAAACATTCTACTCTATTTAACAGAGCCGGCAGTTTCAATGAAAATATGATCAAGTAAATATAGACTGGCTAGCTAAATTAAGAGGACATATTAGTCATTGGCCAAGCAACTCTGAGCAAGTATTTTTTCTAGTGTACCACAAAAACCAAATTCTTATGAAATTCAGGTAATTTGTTGAATGAGCTGGTTATTTATATAACAGGAGACTATGCGAAAGGGCTACAAAAAACATTAGGCCTAAAGACCAAATAAGTAGCCCCTAGAACAAGAGCATAAAATAGTGGAAAGCATAAAAGTTTCTTTTTTTTTTTTTTTTTGGAGACAGAGCCTCAAGCTATCCCTGTGGGTAGAGTACCGTGACATCACAGCTCACAGCAACCTCCCAACTCCTGGGCTCAAGCGAGTCTCCTGCTTCAGCCTCCCAAGTAGCTGTGACCACAGGCATCCGCCACAATGCCTGGCTATTTTTTGGTTGCAGCTGTCATTGTTCTGGCGGGCCCAGGCTGGATTTGAACCTGCCATCTTAGATGTATGTGGCTGGCGCCTTAGCCACTTGAGCCACAGGTGCTGAGCCCATAAAAATGTTTCTGATTCCATTACCTAACATATGTGCTCTTTAGAAGAATTGCTTTGCTTTGTGAATTCCTGCTTGACAACTACATTCTCTTATTGACACATAATACCCGCACACATTTACAGGGTAAAACAAGTGATATTTTGACACATGTGTGATCATCATATTGGCAATTATAATCATCAAATCAGGATTTTTAGGAGATCTTTCATGTCAAACATTTATCATTTCACTGTGTTGGGAACACTACAAACCTTTACTTCTAGCTATTTTGGGGTGGCTTTTTTTAAGACAAAATTTCACTCTATTGCCCAGGCTGGAGTATAGTGATGCCATCATCGTTCAGGGCAGCCTTGAAGTCTTGGGAGCAACCAATCCTCCGGCCCCAGGCTTCCTGTGTAGCTGGGACAGTAAATATGCAGCATGAGGCCCAACTGACTTTTTTTAATTTTTAGTAAAGAAGGGGTTATCACTATATTGCCCAGACGTATCTTGAACTCATGGCCTCAAGCAATCCTCCCACTCTGGCCTCCCAGAGTGCTAGGATTACAGGCACTAGCTAGCTATTTTTAAATATACGACAAATTATTGTCAGCTACAGTTACCCTACTGTGCTACTGAACATTAGAACTTTTACCTAATCATAAAGTTATACTCATTAATTTACCTCTCTTCATCCCCTTGGCCCCCCTTCCCAGCCTCTCTGGCAACAATCAGTCTACTTTCTATCTCAAACTAAATTCATTTTTGAACGGTATTCCACAGAGTTTTTAAGCGTTGAAAAAACCACAGGACTCTTTTACGAAACTCCAGTTTTCCAGGGCTCCTACCAATCTTACATAGCACGTCCATGTGCAGTGACACCTGGACCATTTCACTTATTTATGTCGTCTCCTTGGCACTCGCTGGCATTTTAGTTTGTGATGTCTGATCTACAGTCAACAAAGTACCAAACAATTCAACTCAATAATTTTAATGAGATACAGAAAAATGTATGAACTGAAATGACCTGGTATTTACTTAACTAGCCCACTGAACTTTCCCTAGAAATATTACTGAATATAGAGAACATATCTACCTAACCACAATTTTATCAACTTCTTTGAAAACTACAAGGTATAGAAAAAAAAGGAGTAACAGAGAAAAATTATATTACATTAAAATCCTAAGTAGACATATGAGATACTGCCTATGCCAGCTATGTGTGATTAAACTAATTTTACATACATACCACCAGTTGCTGCTGCAGGTAAAAAGGACATATTATCAAGTAAGGCCTTCAACAGAACGGATCCAAATCCTGGCTGGTATGGGTCACACTTGCCATTACTGAAAACATTTTAAAAGAAAATTTTAGGGACATTTCTCAAGGTCTATATTCAACCCTAAACCTGCTGTAGCACTTAAAAATCTTAAAAATGTATTTATACTGATTAGAAAAACCTGCCCTAAAACCCTAGTCTACCAAAAGAGTGAAGGAAGTGATCAGGCTAAGGGTCTTTCTAACTATTTTCTGAAGCATTAAACCATTATCTTTACTAAATGAGCTAACAAGCAGGTATAGCCACTACTGACCACTAGCTAACCTTAAACACTTCCTAAATACAACAGGAAGTAGGAACCCTAGCCACAGGTTTAGTTACCTCAGGTCAAATGTGGGCCAAAAACAAGTATGGTACAGTAAGATTTTTTTTTTGAGACAGAGCCTCAAGCTATCCCCCTGGGTAGAGTTCCGTGGCATCACAGCTCACAGCAACCTCCAACTGCTGGACTCAAGCAAGTCTCCTGCCTCCGCCTCCCAAGTAGCTGGGACTACAAGCGCCCACCACAACACCTGGCTATTTTTTGGTTGCAACCGTCATTGTTTTTGGTGGGTCCAGGCTGGATTCAAACCTGCCAGCTTAGGTGTATGTGGCTGCCGCCTTAGCCACTTGAGCAACAGGCACGGAGCCAGTGAGATTATTTTTAACAGGGATATAACATTCATGTAACTTTCATTATAGTGTATTGTTACAGTTGCTCTATTATTTAGTTATTTTCAATCTCTTACTATGCCTAATTTATAAATTAAAATTTGCCATGGGTGTGTATGTTTAAGAAAAAACATGTATATATAGGGTTCAGTACTATCCATAGTTTCAGCAATCCGTTGGGGGTCTCCTGGAACACATCTGGGGGTAAGGGCATAATATGGCATTACAAATTTCAGGGTTGAGAAAAAATGACCTACACAATGGTACAAAAGGACCAGTCAGAGTCAGGGGAGAAAAGGACAATCAGGGACAACAGGAGTGAAGTGTGGGTGGGGGGAGGAGTGCCCCTCACCAAGTTTTCTACAGTGCTATTAGCGGGCAATAAAGTTGAGTAGACGTGGCTCAGCGCCTGTGGCTCAGTTGGCTAAGGCGCCAGCCACGTACACCTAAGGTGGCAGGTTCAAATCCCCAGCCCGGGCCCGCCAAACAACAATGATGGCTGCACCCAAAAAAAAAAAAAAAAATGGCCGGGTGTTGTGGCGCCTGTGGTCCCAGCTACTTGGGAGGCGGAGGCAGGAGACTCGCTTGAGCCCAGGAGTTGGAGGTTGCTATGAGCTGTGATGCCATGGCACTCTACCCAGGGGGATAGCTTGAGGCACTGTATAAAAAAAAAAAAAAAAAACCCAGCCCTGGCCAAAAAAAGTCACCTATGATTTGTCCCATTATGCGTGACACTAACTTTCATCACTTGATCAAGATGGAGTCTTTGTACATAAGGTGTAGGGAGATCACCTGAAACCATATAGTCTCAATGACATTTATAATCAGGAAAGATAATCAGGACTTAAAATTCTTGCAACGTTTCAGGACTGATGTTGTCCAACTCATTCTAACCATTAACAGAGTCACTGCTCCACCCCAGATACAGCATGTTTGTCCCAACACTAGCACATCTTACATTATATAAGGACTTTTAAAATTAGCCTAAGGATGCATTTTTACCTAAGGTTCTTTTTTTAAAGATCATGAATCCCAGGTCCCACCAATTAGAATCTGTGGGGGAAGACCCTGAGCATCAATTTTGTAGCAATTACCTCTCAGGTAATGCAACATTTCTGAAACAGGCCCTGTTTGGGAAACACCTCACTTAACAGTAGTGTTTAATTGTCAAACATTTATCAGCTACCTCTTGGGTAGGCATGGGAGGTCTTAGGAATGGATGAGACAAACAGTAGTGACAATGTCAGCACACACTTATTAAGCATTTATATTGTGAAAGGCCCTGTTCTACATGAGCTGTTTCATTGGATTCTGACTACCCTATGAGGGAAGGCACTTTTTTTTTCTTTTAGAGAGAGAGTCTCACTTTATTGCCCTTGGTAGAGTGCTATGGCGTCACAGCTCACAGCAACTTCCACCTCCTGGGCTTAAGGATTCTCTTGCCTCAGACCCCCGAGTAGCTGGGACTACAGGTGTCTGCCACAACACCCGGCTATTTTTTGTTGCAGTTTTGGCCAGGGCCGGGTTTTGAACCTGCCACCCTTGGTATATGGGGCTGGCATCCTACTCACTGAGTCACAGGCGCTGCTCAGGGAAGATACTTTTATTAGCGCTATTTTACAGATAAGGAAATTAAGGCACAAATAATAACTTGTTCAGAGTCAACTTGGTGAGCCATCAGCTGATCACTGGATCAGCTAGTGAGTATGAATGCTGGGAAGAGGAAACTCCATGCTACCTGTATTGAGGACCCTGTGCTTAATCACACATCTACACTGTAATACTAAGTTATTCACTCCATGGCTTGGGCAAATCACTCAGCCTCTCTGGTCTCTACTTCCTCATCTGTGAAATAAGAATGCTATTAGTTGGCTCAGCACCTGTGGTTCAAGCGGCTAAGGCGCCAACCACATACACTTGAGCTGGTGGGTTCGAATCCAGCTCTGCCTCGCCAAACAACAATGACGGCTGCAATCAAAAAATAGCCGGGCGTTGTGGCAGGCACCTGTAGTCCCAGCTACTTGGGAGGCAGAAGCAGGAGAATCATTTGAGCCTAGGAGTTGGAGGTTGCTATGAGCTGTGATGCTACAGTGTTCTAGCCAGGGTAACAGCTTGAGGTTCTGTCTCAAAAAAAAAAAAAATGGGGTGGCGCCTGTGGCTCAAAGGAGTAGGGCACTGGCACCATATGCCAGAGGTGGTGGGTTCAAACCCAGCCCCAGCCAAAAACTGCAAAAAAAAGCTATTAGTTGGCTCAGCGCCAGGTGCACAGTGGTTATGGAGCCAGTCACATACACTGAGGTTGGCAGGGCTGGCAGATTCAAATCTGGTCCCGGCCAGCTGAACAACAGTGACAGCTGTGACAACAACAACAACAAAAATAGCCGGGCATTGTGGCGGGTGCCTGTAGTCTCAGTTACATGTGAGGCTAAGGCAAGAGAATCGCTTAAGCCCAAGAGTTTGAGGTTGCCACAGCATTCTACCAAGGGCAACATAGTGAGACTCTGTATTAAAAAATTTAAAAAAGAATGCTATTAGTGGGCTGCACCCATCGCTCCGTGGGTATGGCACTGGCAACATACACCGAGGCTGGCAGTTCAAACCGGCCTGGACCAGCTAAAAAAAAACAATGACAACTGTAACAACAACAACAATAATAGCCAGGCACCTGTAGTCCCAGCTACTTGGGAGGCGGATGCAAGAGAATGGCTTAAGTCCAAGAGTTTGAGGTTGCTGTGATGCTATGGCACTCTACCTAGGGTGACAGCTTGAGACTCTCTCTCAAAATAAATAAATAAAAGAATGATATTGGTACCCTCCTGCAAGGCTGGTTAAGATAATTTAAACATTTTTTTTTATTTTTAGTTCATTTTTATTTTTATATATTTTTTGCAATTTTTGGCCAGGGCTGGGTTTGAACCCGCCACCTCCAGCATATGGGGCCGGTGCCCTACTCCTTTGAGCCACAGGCACCGCCCAGTTCATTATTTATTTATTTATTTTGGAGTTTTTGGCTGGGGCTGAACCTGCCACCTCCAGCATATGGGGCCGGTGCCCTACTCCTTTGAGCCACAGGCTCCACCCTATTTATTTATTTTTAGACAGGAAGGTTGTTAAACAGTCCTTAACAGATTCTGACTTCCATGGCCATCATCCTGCTTGGCTGAAAGAGTGAGATTGACTTTTTCAGAATAAGTTGAGTGCTGGAGGCTGGGCATGGCTCACACCTGTAATCCTAGCCCTCTGGGAGGCTGAGGGGAAGGACTGCTTGAGCTGAGGAATTCAAGACCAGCCTGGGCAAGAGGGAGTCCCTATCTCTACTAAAAGAATGGAAAAACTAGGCCAGGGTGGTGGCAGGTGCCCATAGTACCAGCTACTCGGGAGGCTGAGGCCAGAGGATCGCTTGAACCCTGGAATCTGAGGTTGCTGTGAGCTAGGCTGATGCCACTGCACTCTACCCAGGGCAACAGAATGAGACTGTGTCTCAAAAAAAGAAAAGAAATAAAGAAAGAAAAGAAAAGAAGAGGAGGAGGGACGGAGGGAGGAAGGAAGGAAGGAGTAAAAGAGAGAGACAAGGAAAGAGAGGGAAGGAGAAAAATGAGCATCTGGTTTTGTAAGGAGGATTAAATCAAAATTATTGTCAGGAACCAAGGTTGAAGATGATTATCATCATTGTCGCTATTCCTGTAGTCGTGGTGCCCAGCTGAGCCCCGCAGGGGACATTCAACAGACCCTGTGGAAGGCCAGGGTGGAATAACAAAGGTGAAATCTACCTAAGGCCCACATCTAGGACCTGCGCAGATCAGACCCTCACCCAGCAGTGGCCATCCTAGACTGTCCATCTGCGTCCCGCTCCTTTGGCCTCCAAGTTCCCACTTGGCTTCGGGTTCTTCCGGTTTAAGGTCCCGCCTCCCCACTGTGAGGACACCAGGAGGAGATACTGCCCCCTTCAGGCTCTTCTTACTGCTGCACCAGGCTTTCATTCCAACATGGACCAGTGGCCATGGAAAGGAAGTTAACCGTTGGAAAAGCTCCCTTTCCCCTTTAGTTTCTTTCTTTCTTTCTTTCTTTTGAGACAGAAGCCTCAAGCTGTCCCTCTGGATAGAGTGCTGTGGCATCACTGCTCACAGCAACCTCCAACTCCTGGGCTCAAGCAAGTCTCCTGAGCTCAAGCTCAGCCTCCCAAGTAGCTTGGACCACAGGTGCCTGCCACAACGCCCAGCTATTTTTTGGTTGCAGCCGTCGTTGTTTGGCGGGCCGGGCTGGATTCAAACCCGCCACGTTACGTGTATGTGGCTGGTGCCTTAGACACTTGAGCCACAGGCGCCGAGCCTCCCCTTTAGTTTCAAATTTCAATTCTAGGAGTATTGAGTCTACTGGGGGCCAAGTATGGAGAAGTTAAAACAGACATAGTCCTTGTCCTCAGGATCTTAACTTCTCAGGTAGGTGACAGTCATTAAAACAAGTAATTGCACATAATTTAATGAGAAGGTGTGAGTTGCCTGGCACAGGGCACATGCTCAGAACATTTATTCTGCTAACACACTGAATCAGGTTGCCAGACTTAACCAATAAAAATACAAAACATTTGGTTAACTGTGAATTTCAGGCAAACAACCAATTTTTTTTTTTGAGACATAGTCTTGTTTTGTCACCCTCGGTAGAGTGCTGTGACATCACAGCTCACAGCAACCTCCAGCTCTTGGGCTTAAGTGATTCTCTTGCTTCAGCCTCCCGAGTAGCTAGGACTACAGGAACCCGTCACAATGCCCGGTTATTTTTTTGTTGCGGTTTGGCTGGGGCCGGGTTCGAACCTGCTATCCCCAGTATATGGAGCCAGTGCCCTACTCACTGAGCCACAGGTGCTGCCCAACCTATCTTTTTTTGTATGAATAATTCTGGCATTCACTTCCTAGCTTGGGCAAATTATACACTTATGCACTGTTTGGGACATATTTATAACTAATAAATAATTCATCTATCAGTTGCAAATTCACATTTAACTGAGATTCCTGTTATTTTATCCGGCAACCTGAATGTTGATCAATGGTTAATTGAGACAGCCAGCAATCCTGACCTCAGGGAACTTACATTTATGAGGGGTATTTATTTTTTGAGACAGAGTTTCACTATGTCACCCTCAGTAGAGTGCTGTGGTGTCACAGCTCACAGCAACCTCAAACTCTTGGGCTTAAGAGATTTTCCTGCCTCAGCCTCCCAAGTAGCTGGGACTACTGGCGGCTGTCCCAATGCCCAGCTATTTTTTGGTTGCAGTTGTCACTGTTCAGCTGGCCCAGGCTGAGAGTCAAACCCACCAGCCTGGGTGTATGTGGCTGGCACCCTACTCACTAAGCTATGGGGCACTGCCATACACAGGTTTAACAAACATCTTGAGTATTAGAAATGGATGTTATGACTCGGCACCTGTGGCTCAATCAGCTAAGGCACCAGCCACATACACCTAAGGTGGCGGGTTCAAATCCCCAGCCCGGGCCCACCAAACAACAATGATGGCTGCAACCAAAAAATGGCTGGCACTGTGGCGGGCGCCTATAGTCCCAGCTACTTGGGAGGCTGAGGCAGGAGACTTGCTTGAGCCCAGGAGTTGGAGGTTGCTGTGAGCTGTGATGCCATCGCACCCTACCCAGGGGGATATAGCTTGAGGCTCTGTCTCAAAAAAAAAAAAAAAAGAAAGAAAAGAAATGGATGTTATGATAGGAACATCATATATGAAATTCTGATCTAGCTATCAGAACTGCAATTAGGAGGCAAACATGGGGGTGGAGGTTCCAAATAGTCCAGAGGGAATGGTATATGTGCAGTCTGTGGGGTGGGAAATATGATCAATTCCAGGTGCAGAAAGTCCTGTATGGTTGGAGCACAAAGAGAGGAGAAATGGGTATGAGAATGTCAGCCTCAGTAAGAAACAGAGACCTGGGTGCAATGGCTCATGCCTGTAATCCTAGTACTCTGGAAGGCTGAAGTGGGTGGATTGTTTGAACTCAGGAGTTTAATACCAACCTGAGCAAGAGAGAGACCACGGCTCTTGAAAAAAAAAAATAGCTGGGAGCTGGACACAGTGGCCTGCCAAACAACAATGACAACTACAACCAAAAAATAGGTGGGTGTTGTGGTAGGCACCTATAGTCCCAGCTACTTGTAGGCTGAGGCAGGAGGATTGCTTGAGCCCAGGAGTTTGAGGCTTCAGTGAGCTGTGACGGTGCCACTGCACTCTAACCTGGGCAACACAATGAGACCTTGCCTCCAAAAAAAAAAAAAAAAAAGGCCGGGAAGATGGTAAGAAAACACAAATGTGTGTTTTTTTTTTTTTTTTTACAGAGTCTCACTTTGTCACCCTTGGAAGAGTGTTGTGGGGTGGTGTCTGTGGCTCAGGGGGTAGGACGCTGGCCCCATATACCAAGGGTGGCGGTTTGAAACCAGCCCCAGCCAAACTGCAATAAAAAGTAGCTGGGTGTTGTGACAGGCGCCTGCAGTCCCAGCTACTTGGGAGGCTGAGGCAAGAGAATCGCCTAAGCCCAAGAGCTTGAGGCTGCTATGAGCTGTGACACCACACCACTATACCAAGGGTGACAAAGTGAGATTCAGTCCAAAAAA
>CAUYQV010031467.1:0-32239 GCA_963574575.1 Galagoides demidoff | reverse complement strand
GAGGAACTATATATCCTGGCTCTATGTTTTGTGACCTTAAGAAGTTAACTATATTTTATACATGGCATAGTGGTAGTATGATCATGTTTATTCAAAAGAATCCTCTTGTAGATACATAATGAAACATTTAAGGATCGTTTTATAAAGTATCTGGAATTTGATTCAAAATAATGGGGAGAGAAAATAAAGGGTAAATAAAACAAGATTTTTCATAAGTCTTAATAAGCTGGGTAGTGGCGGGAGGGGTCTACTATATCATTCTCTATATCTTTATATATGTTGGAAATTGCTTAGAAATAATAAAAACTTAAAAGGCAGTGTTCAAATTTTTTTTAGAAAGGAAATTTATAGTATAGATAACCAAGTTTTTCTTTTTCTTTTCCTTTTTTTTTTGGAGACAGTTTTAAGCTGTCACTCTAGGTAGAGTGCTGTGGCAGCTGAGACTATAGGTGCTCACAACACCCCACTATTTTTTTTGTGCAGTTGACATTGTTGTTTAAGCTGGCCTACTAGCCTGAACCTACTAGCCCCAGTGTATGTGGCTGGCGCCATAACCACTGTGCTATGGGCACCAAGCCAATAACCAAGTTTTTCAAGGAAAAGGTGGTTGCCAAGATATTTCAGGAGAAAAAGCAGCATTGGAAGACAGCTAGATAAAAGAAAATCCTCTTTGATAAAGTTTTTCATGGTCACTGTAGCCATAGTGGTGTGAGAAGGTAGCCCCTGTGTCCAATAACTCATGATACGTATCTCTAGCATTGCTCTATTATGTTTTCACTCTAACTTAGGAGTCCTCAGAGGCCAAAGCTATGTCTTATTTGTCTATAATTCCCCAGCATCTAGCTCGGTACGTGGCTTGGTAATATATAGTAAATGTTGATCTTGAAGATAAATAAGTGAATTAAGCAAACAAGAAATCTACATATAGGATGCATGGTTTGCTGTTTGCTTTCCCTGAGAGAGTATTTTATCACAGAGTTTATTTGTTTAGGTTCATTTAATCAGTAGCCCTGGAAATATTCCAGAAAAGCATTCCTAATTGCAGAAATTCTGATTGCTTTTGGAATATTTTTTGTTTGTTTTATTACTATTACTAAACTAACGGATAAAGGAAGAACAAGGTTCGCTCAGTGTGGAGCCCTTAGAGAAACTTTGATTGTCACCTTTTGTGATTATGGTTTTGGGCGGTAAGCTTTGCTCGATTTAGATTGGCTCTGTTAAGATGATAAAACAGATAAGAGGTTAGGATAGATGGTTTGATGCTCCTTTCAAACTCCTGAATGTGTTCCATTTCTTTTATTTCCTACAGTTGAGTGAGGCTCACAGGCATAATATGGACTAAACTGATAGTTGGTACAATACTGCCACCTATGGAGCAACAGTGGAACTTGCTATAATGCTTGTTATAATGCATCGATTTTTATATCATATAATGCTGTTTTTAAAACTAGAGAACTTAGAACAGGTACACTGGCTCATACCTGTAATCCTAGCACTCTGGGAGGCTGAGGTGGGTGGATTGCTTGAGTTCAGAAGTTCAAGATCAGCCTGAGCAAGAACAAGACCTCGTCTCTACTAAAAATAGTAGAGCATTGTGGCAGGTGCCTATAGTCCCAGCTACTCAGGAGTCTGAGTCAAGAAGATCGCTTGAACCTAGGAGTTTCAGGTTGCTGTGAGCTATGATGTCATGGCACTCTAGTCTTGCTAATAGAGTGAGACTCTGTCTCAAAGGAAAAAAAGTAGAAAACTTGCCTTCTAAATAAATCCTTTAATAAATTCATTAGTTCGTTAATAGCTGCCTCCAAAACATATCTTTTGTAGACATCTGATTTGATTTTTCCCCAGAAAGATAAGTGTATGGAAAATGTGAATGGAAACATCTTACTAAGCTTTTGTTCCCTCTTTTCTTTCTTTTTAAACGTTTTGATGCTTATTGGAAGTACAGGGACTTGGAATTGAGAATAATGAAATTGTAATATTTTAAGTCTGAAGGGAACCTGAAACATTAAACCAGTTAGCCCTCTGGGATCAGCCCAGCCATGAGTTCAGTGTTGGTTTTCCCATGAGATGAATCCATGAGTTATATCCACAGTGACGCTGTGATGCAGTGTAGAGAGGACAGGTCTAGAGATTCAGAGTCCTCCGAGAGTCTGTTTCAGACCTGCAGTGAAGAACTTAACTCTGAGACCTAGAGTAAGTAATGTCTCCACATCACCATTGTCTCATCTGGAAGAGTAGCTTATAAATAATCACAAAACTATTCACTAAAATGAGCATAGACTCCCCACATAACTTAAAATATGTATTTATAATATAAGTATGAATTGCCATAATTAACTAACATCTCAGGAAACAGTATATACTTAGACCCAGACCAGGATAGCATAGGGGTTCAAGAGTACAGACTCTGAGGTCAGTAGTGGGCTTCTGTCCCAGCAGACTGGCTGTGTGACCCTCTGCCTGTTTCCCCCACAGTGAAATAGGAAAATAATAGGCCCCTCCCTCATCTTAGGTTATTGTGAGGATGTTAATATGCAATTCGTTTGTTTATTTATTTAGAGATAGGGTCTTGCTCTGTCACCTGGACTAGAGTGCAATAGTGTCATCATAGCTCACTGTGGCCTCCAACTTCTGGGCTCAAGCGATCCTCCTGCCTCAGTCTCCTGAGTACCTAGGACTACAGGTATGAGCCACCAGCCTGGCTAATTTTTTATTTTTTGTAGAGATGGGGTCAAGCTATGTTTCCCAAGCTGATCTTGAACTCTTAGCCTGAAGCAATCCTCCTGCCTCTGTCTCCCAAAGTGCTGGGATTAGAGATAGGAGCCACCGTGCCTAGCCTATAATGTATTTAGAACAGAATCTAGAATATAGAAACATCCTGAACATATTATCTTCATTTCACATATACATTCACATTGTTGTATAACTATCACTTCTTTCCATCCCCATTACTTTCCATCTTGAAAAACCAAAACTCTGTACTCATTGCACATGACCTTCCCACTTCACCATCTCGCCCCCATCTCCTGGGGACCACCATTCTACTTTCCATCTTTATGAGTTTAATAACTCTAGGGACCTCATGTGACCAGAGGCATACCCTTTTGTGCCTGGCTTACTTCACTTAGCATAACGTGTTCAAGGCTCTTTGGTGTTGTAGCATGCGTCAGTTTCTTTCCTTTTTAAGCTGAATAATGTTCCATGTTTGTATCTGCTTCATTTTGTTTGTCCCTTTAGTCACTGATGGATACTTTGGATACTTGTAGTATTTAGCAATTGTGAATGTTGCTTCTGTGAACACGAATGTACAGATCCATGGTATTAGTTTTGGTGGTAGAACTTTATAAATATTTTCATTTTCTCTAGGTGGTTGGTTCTCGCTATTGCCATGGTACGGTTTTATATGGAGAAAGGAACACACAGAGGTTTATATAAAAGTATTCAGAAGACACTGAAATTTTTCCAGACATTTGCTTTGCTCGAGGTAAGTTTTTAATCCTGCTGTTTTTCTAGAGTAACATTTATTTGAACATTTTTTTGTCGTTGAGCAAAATCAGTCTTATATTGCTGATTACACACCACCCAGGGATTTGTTTTAATGACATGACAGGGATTCATGTTTTGTATTATTGACGTGTGATTCCTTTCCATTTGCTTACAGATAGTCCACTGTTTAATTGGTGAGTTTTGGCTTTAATTTTGCATTTTTGTTACAAATCGCCTTTAGGACAATCGTTAACTTGCTTTTCTCTTTAAGGAATTATACCTACTTCTGTGATTGTGACTGGGGTCCAAGTGAGTTCAAGAATCTTCATGGTGTGGCTCATTACTCACAGCATAAAACCAGTAAGTACTGTAAACTTGTTGTCTGGCTGGAGCCTTCAAGAACGCTTCTCATTAGTAGGGGTATCTAAAATACTCACATTTATCAGTTGAATTTATCCAACTGAATATGTTGACTTAATGCTTAGTAGGATGACTTTGGACAAGCAGGACCAAATATCAGCATTTTATAGCCATTATGTATTCTCTTCTGATGCTTTCCAATTTTTAAAATTTATATTCTGTCAAATAACTAACAGAAAATTTTCTCTTCTGTAGAATCTTCTTTTCTATCGGTTATCCTCTTTAATTATGTCAGTGAAGTTGTCAGTATAAACAGTTTATTTTTCCTCATTTAGCATTGTGAATCATAGTAACAGACATAAAAAGGTAAACATATAGCTCTGTTTAGCTATAAATAGAGCTAAGATTAATATTCCAGCTAATAATAAATATTCTAGTTCTGAATAGCTGGAAAAGACTAAGTTAAAAACTAAAAAGGGTAAAAGGACAGAAAACTTCAGTTAAACAGGAGGAATACGTTCAGGAGATCTCTCATTCAACACGGTTGACTGCAGTTGATAACATGTATTCTTGAAAATTGCTAACAGAGTAGATTTTGGGTGTTCTCACCACAAGTAAATATGTGTGGCCATGCATATGCTAATTATCTCCATGTGGCCATTCCACAGTGTATCTTTAGAACATCATATTGTGCACTGTAAATATATAGTACATATGCTTCTAATTTATCAGTTTAAAATAATTTTCAAAAAGGTGTTAAGGAATTTGAAAAAAAATAAGCATTTTATTTAATAAGGCATGATGGGAAACAGACCTAATTATTAGATCTAATTAATGGCTAATTAAAGACAGACAGCATGTTGACTATGTCAAGATTCTGGGCTTCTTAAGCCCATGATGGAGACATTTCCTAGGTCAACCTTTCTGATCTTCTTGATAGCCTTCAGAGTCCTCTGTCTACTTGAGGACAGATCTCTGGACTCCTGTCTTGTCTCCTCTCTGCTTGGGGACTGACACCTAACTTGTCCTCTGTTCCTCTTAACCTCACTGGCCTCCTGTCTGCATGGAGACAGGTCGCCAACCTTCTGCCCTTGCCCTCTGTACACTTAAGCCTCTTAAGTATTATCTTTCAGTCAACCTGCTTGATCCACGTGTCCCCTATAACCAGTGACTGCCATGCAGATAGCAATGAACACATGCCGTATGGAGAACCAAACTTTTTATCACTTAAAATTGCCCATTAGTTTAAAAGCAAGAGGACAACGTTAACAGAATGAGAGAGAGGCAGTGGATCCACTGTCTAGGCAGTGGATCAACCTAATAATGGCTGTGCTAGGACCACAGAAAGTCTAAAGAATAATGGAAAAGAAAGGCACCATTAGCTAGAGAGAAGTGAAGGGAAGATGGAGAGTGGCAAATTCCAAAGAGAAAAAGAGACCCATCATGATCCATCTCTCCTTTTATCCTCCACTGGATCTCTGCCTTCATGGGACTATTGTTCTACAATAGTACTTTCCCGTTGGCACTGTTCACCACCTTTAATTAGTTAACCTTTATGGAATGCATTCTGTATACCTGATGCTGTACTAATCTCCATATTTATAAAAATGAATAAGACTGTTGGGAAGTGAGAGATGGTCATACAGATGTTGAGTCTTGAACAGATGCTAACTATATACCTGTTCCGTGCCTGACAGTGTGCCGGGGATATGTCTCTTAATAAAGTAAACATGTGCCTTACCTTGTGGAGCTTATAACTGAGAGACAGGCTAAACAATAACTTAAGGCTTAATTATATTAGTATTAAGAGCTTTGAAACAAGAGCCCAGGGTGCATTGCAGTCTACCCAGGAACTTGGTCTGATCTGGGGAGTGGAGAAAGGCTCCCGAGGGAAGGGACATAGAGTTGAAGCTGGAGTTAAAGCCAGACAAATTCTAATACAAATTGGCAAGTGTCGTAATTCAACTTTGGGAAAAGTGTTCTGGAGGGCACGATACCTTTGCTGAATCTTAAATGATGAGAAAAAGTTTTCTGTGGGAAGCAATTAGACAGCATGTGTAAAGACTCCAATGGTTCAGAGCATATTCTGGAAATAACGAAGTTTAATGTCACTTCATAGAAAAATATGTAGGAGGGTTGAGTGACTGCAGATGAAGTTGAAGAGATTTCTGAGCTTGGATTGTAAAGTACCTTAACTGTCATGCTCAAGTATTATTAGAACTTATTTTTCTATTCTATTGAGCAGTGGAGTCCCAGTGAAACTTCTAAAATATAGGACTTAGCTGATTCTATTTTTTTGTTATATAGTCTCACTCTATTGCCCAGGTTAGAGTGCTGTGGCATCAGCCTAGCTCACAGAAACCTCAAACTCTGGAGTTCAAGTGATCCTCCTGAGTAGCTGAGACTAAAGGTACCTACCACAACAACCAGCTAATTTTTCTATTTTTAGTAGAGATGGAGTCTCGCTCTTGCTCAGGCTGCTCTGGAACTTCTGAGTTCAAGAGATCCTCCTGCCTTGGCCTTCCAGAGAGCTAGGGCTACAGGTGTGAGCCATTGCCCCTGGCTCCAATTTGTTTTTTGTTTGTCATCTTCTTTGTTTTCTTTTTATGAGAAAACATTCACCCATGAGGAAAGCAAAGAGAGGATAGACTATGAAGGACTGTTAGACTAGATCAGTGGTTCTCAACCTTCCTAATGCTGTGACCCTTTAATACAGTTCCTCATGTTGTGGTGACCCCCATAAAATTATTTTCTTTTTTTTTTTTTTTTGAGACGGAGCCTCAAGCTATCCCCCTGGGTAGAGTGCCAAGGCATCACAGCTCATAGCAACCTCCAACTCCTGGGCTCAAGTGAGTCTCCTGCCTCCACCTCCCAAGTAGCTGGGACCACAGGCGCCCGCCACAATGCCCGGCCGTTTTTTGGTTGCAGTCATCATTGTTGTTTGGCGGGCCTGGGCTGGGGATTCGAACCTGCCACCTTAGGTGTACGTGGCTGGCGCCTTAGCCAATTGAGCCACAGGCGCTGAGTCATAAAATTATTTTCGTTGCTACTTCATAACTGTAATTTTGCTACTATTATGAATCGTAATGTAAATATGTGATATTCAGGAGACCCCCAAAGGGGTTGCAGAACTGCTGGTCCTCCTGATGATAAGATCTTGAATTAAAACAGTGGAAATGGGGCCAAAAATGAGAGGGTGGATTCAAGAGTTGTTCGTATAGCAGATTGGGTATGATAAAATGATTAGCAGAAGGTAGGAGGGTCGAATGCTTCCCATTCTGGTTTTGATGGATGATGTTGTCCTGAGATGGAACAATTCTTGGCTAGAGTGAAGGTTGAGAAAGAAATATCAGGGTTTGGCACCTGTAGCTCAGCAGCTAGGACGCTGGCCACATACACTGGGGCTGGTGCATTTGAACCCAGCCGGGCCTGCCAACCAACAGTAACAACTACAACAAAAAAATAGCCAGGTGTTGTTTTGGGCACCTGTAAGTCCCAGCTACTTGTGGGGGCTGAGGCAAGAGAATCTCTTAAACACAAGAGTTTGAGGTTGCTGTGAGCTGTGAGGCCATGCACTCTACCGAGGGCAACATAGTGAGACTTCATCTCAGGAAAAAGAAAAGAAAGAAATATCAGTACATATGTGACCCTTCTGCGCAGAGGACATATTTAGGTTCCATGTTTATAATGAATTACCTTATAGTGACTAATTCTAACATTCCATAGGGATAACAGCCAACAAGTCATTAAAATAAATGTCTTCATTTGGGAAACCAGTTTATGTTTGAACAACACTGTGGATTTCTCTGTGATTCTGCAGATCCAGAATGAGGAGAGTGTGGTGCTTTTTCTGGTGGCGTGGACGGTGACAGAGATCACTCGCTATTCCTTCTACACATTCAGTCTCCTTGACCACTTGCCGTACTTCATTAAATGGGCCAGGTGGCGATCGAAGTCTCCAGTTTAGTTCTCACCGTCCTGTGCATGCTTATGTGTGTGCTAAGCTAACACCCAGGACCAAAAATTCCATTTTAGCCTAACAGTGCCAGAATGCTGTCGTTCTAGATATTAACAGCATTAGAACATACTAAAGTTTAGAGTCGTGATCCAGAGATGAATCATGTTAATATATAGTTAGAGTAAAATTGGTGCACGACAGTTATAGTAGTATACTCCAACTTGGTCATTTATTTTTCTGTGAAAGCACAGTAAATACATTTTTTTATTACATTAAATAATCTGTTCCAAAAATGGCAACAGAGTAAAATTATTTTAATATTCAAGCTGGTATCCACAGATTCTCACATCTACAGTTTTTAGGGGTTTTTTATTAAGAGACTTTTTTTTTTTATTAAATCATAACTGTGTACCTTAATGCAGTCATGGGGTACAGTGTACCTGTTCTATATACAATTTGAAATATTTTCATCAAACTGGTTAACATAGCCTTCATGGCATTTTCTTAGTTATTGTTTTAAGACATTTATATTCTGCATTTACTAAGTTTCACATGTACCCTTAATAGAGACATTTTAAAAAGCCACATTTACTTAAAATTTTATCATTTGGATATAGAGAGAATATATATTTCAAGGACTCCAAATATATCTATCTCAAAGCAACAGTTTTTAAAGCCAAAATGGCAGTTTAAATTCTTAGGGCAAGTGATACTTTACACACTTTTTATAAAAGCAGAACTGCTCTGTAGAGAACACATCGTAAACCAGTATAGATTCTTTTCATTCTGTTCTCTAGACTGTATTTATGGGAGCAATAACAAAATAACCATGACAGATGGTGTGTGCCTCCTGCACGCCTGAGATGCAGGTAGGAACAAAGCAAAGCTCTGTCCTCTCAAAACGAAGACAAAAAATTTAAAAAACTATAGGGGTGTGATCAGTTAGATGGTGATGAAGGATGAGATGTATATCCCGTGGTCAAGAGTTAAAAAGTATTTTCCTTCTTACAAGTTTTTATTGAACTACTTAGGTAACATATTTTCATTTTTTAAAATTTGTTTATTTATGTATTTATTTTTCTGAGGCAGAGTTTTACTTTGTTACCCTCGGTAGAGTGCTGTGATGTCACAGCTCACAGCAACCTCTAACTTTTGGGCTCAAGCAGTTCTCTTGCCTCAGCCTCCCAAGTAAGTGGGGCATTGTAAAAAGTTTAAACGATACAGGAGCGTGTGGAATAAACAGAAAGCTCCTGTTTATACTCTTTATCCAACCTACTTTCTTGTCTCAGAGTTCAGCGTGTACCCATCCAGACTTTTTTGTATTACTAAAAATGCAAAAGTACAGATGTGAATTTTTTAACATAAGCAAAATGTTATTATATTTGCTTTTATGCAGATAAAATAGTTGTCTATTTAAATTGCACATGAACTTTATAGACACTCTGTATTTTATCTTGAAATTATTTTTTAAATCAGTGTTGGTCCATTTTAGTCCATCTCTTTAATACTGCTCAGTCTTCCATAGTGGTTAGAACTAGGCTGTATCTCTGGAACTTAGACCATTTCTAGTCTTTTAATATTATACATTATATTATTAATAATGCCATATCTATATTTCTGTTATTTTTAAAAACTCTGATATGTATGTTTATACCTTTTGTTTCAGATCATCCTTAGCTGATTTCCGACTTATTTCTGATCCCCATGTATTAAAAACCTAACACTTTTTCTTAGGTTATTACTCATTTTGTTAATAACTCATATATTGTACATGTTTGAATATAATTTAGGATATATACATAAACTAAAAAGAAAGAAAATTTTTATAAATTCCTTACATTTCATCTAACATGAGGATAATCACTTTTATTTATTTATTTATTTATCTATTTTGAGACAGGGTCATGCTGTCACTTGGGCTAGAATGCAGTGGCATCAGTAAGCTCACTGCAGCCCCAAACTCTTGGGCTCAAGTGATCCTCCTGCCTCGTCTCCTGAGTAGCTAGGCCTACAGGCGTGCCCCAGCATGCCCAGCTTATTTTTCTATTTTTAGTAGAGAGGAGGTCTCGCTCTTGCACAGGGTGGCCTTGAACTCCGGAGCTCAAGGGCTTCTCCCACTTCGGCCTCCCAAAGAATCGCTGTTAATTATTGTGCATTCTTTTAGACTTCTTTCTTTTACATTCTCTAGCTCCTTTTTAGACATATGTAGCTGACCATTTTGCATATAACAAAATGCTTGAAAATTGTAATTTGAATTAAAATACATTGTTTGTCATAAGGAAGTTACATTACCATCTATATGTATTTCTTTTTTATTTTTTTTGCAGTTTTTGGCCGGGGCTGGGTTTGAACCCACCACCTCTGGTACATGGGGCTGGCGCTCTACTCCTTAGAGCCACAGGCACCGCACCATATGTATTTCATTGGTTTTATTCATACTGTACATGAAAACATGCTCACTTTTAGTGATGGGACCTTAAAAAGGTGGTGGTTTGAATGTAGCTGGATTCTAATCCTATAATGCATATCAGTACTATGTTGCATGGCCATCTTCTGGACCTCTGGTGTCTTTCAAAATCCTAATTCATGATACAGTCTAATTATGTGCTATATTTACATCATCTGTTTGAGGAAGATAACAGATGCACCTTGTACATTTCTCTTAGATCAGACACATTGATTTTTATTGCTTCGTCTGCCTTTCCAAATGCATTTGCATGTCTTAACTTTCTGGAAAACTCTGCCATTTCATGTTTAAAAATTTTTGAGGAATGATTGTCAATTGCCTTCGTGTTAAGCAA
The DNA here is from genome assembly GCA_963574575.1 of Galagoides demidoff. NCBI lineage: Eukaryota > Metazoa > Chordata > Mammalia > Primates > Galagidae > Galagoides > Galagoides demidoff. Next base: position 21,634 of record CAUYQV010031467.1, on the reverse strand, counting down.
GGTGTTATAAAATCTTTTCCATTTTGAAATGCATGCGTTAGCCAAATACATCATGTGTGTTAATCATGATCCAGAATAAGTTTCATGTCAAAAAGATCTTTAAAAATCCAAGCCATCTAAATATATTTGCCAGCTGCATTAAGTTAAAAAAACAACATTTATATTTATGTTCAAATGTTGAAGCTGTTTTTCTCAAATAAAACTTCACTTAGAAATTGCTTCTTATTTATGACTAGTTTGGTGTGCTGTCATGATTTCAGTATACTTTGATTCTACTTGTGCATTAAGAGTCTTCTTGGAAAAGTCCATAGAACAGATAATTGTACATTGAGTTATGTTTTCATTTTGAATTCCATTTTAATATAAGAAATGCATTCCTTTCAAAAAAATTTTAGGTGACAATTGGAATCTTCAGGAAGCATTATGTTTTTTTCTGAATGTAGTCTAAAAGCAGATAAATCTCCTCTAGGGGCCGGGAGTATGATGACATGCCTACAGCCCCATCTGAGGCATGTCACTTGAGGCTAGGAGTTCAAGGCTACAGTGAGCTGTGATTGTTCCACTGTGCTCCCATCTGTGCCATAGAGCTAGACCCCATCTCTAAAAAAGTAAAATTAAAATAAGTTAAAAAAACAAAAACAAAACAAAAAAATGCTGCCCTCAGAACTTAGAGGGTAACATGCAGTCTCTTTAAAAAGTGTGAGTCAAGTCAAATTATCATATTTGCTTCCATTTCATTAGAAATTTTCACTGTCTTTAAGGCTTTAAACTATCATAGTTTATTCTAGGGATGATTTTTTTTTTCTTTTGAAGATGAGTGCCACCAAAAATTTCTTTTGAGAGCCACATAAAGTAAAAAAAAAAGCTTAAGTCAGTTTGGATATTTTATTGGAGAAGGGACTATAAAATGTCCAGTTTTGTGATTTTAAAATTGAGATGTAGGGAAAGATTGATTTAAATGATCCACTAATAACTACAGAAGACTGGTAAGAAAACAAGGGATATATCTAAGGCAAAGAAGGGATAAACAGGCACAGAAAGGGAATCAGACTTCATTCCTTGACAATTAGTCTATTTTGGCTAATAATCTTGCCTCCTCCCCATTATCCTCGGCATAGAAGAATAAGGTGATTTTTACATCGTCTCTGAGCTTCTTCAATACTGACAAACTTGGCTTTTCTTTGCAGATATTTCTTAGTGACAATGAAATGGTGAAATAAAATACAGATTCATCTGATTTCTTTTTCCATAAAAATTTAGACTTTTCTCTAGTAACTTAACGTAGTGACTAATTTGGAGAAAAATGTTTTTCTTTAATGGAAAAATGTTCTTGTCCTGGGTCCTTTAGACCCTTCTTGTTGGAAACCAGTAGAACACAGGATGTTTCCTTAACTGGAGACACAAGTGTCCCCTGGCCTACTGTGTGTTAGAGACCTGACCATGATCCAGTTGAGCACATGGTTACTTTGGATTTTGGATAGAACTTTGTCAGCTCTATTTTAAGCCGAATGTGGGAATTCTGGAAGTAACTTGTCTTACTGTTTTGAGAGTAATTTTAGACAACATACTCATTAGTACTTACTGATGCTTTAGGTAGTGTTAGTCGTTTTCTACGATAATTACTACTTTTAATTAGTAACCACAGAGAGTTAGTCAAAAGCCTCTTAAAAAGAACTACTTTGGTAATTTCAAAGTTTAGATATAAAGTCAGGATCATAAGTAATCTTTTTTAAGAACAACCTTTGATCAGTAAATCACTAACAACAGGAAGGAAAAGCAGGCAGTTTTAACACCATGCACCAAAGAAGTATCTTAATAATCTTTTAAAAACTGCATGTATACTTTTTTGTGTGTAAAAATATTTCAGTACTGTAAAGTAAGCTGACTTTTTATGTAGAAAATTTTGCCATTTAAAAAGGAAACTATATTAGAAAATAGGATGATAATTAGCAAATGATTAAAGTAGATCATCGTAAACATGTAAAGAAAAGAAAATAAGTTTCAGTACGGTACTAGCAAAAGAACTGTACTGTAAAACTCAAGAATTCTAGAAAAATAATTCTCTGAGGTCTTTTTTTCCCCTCCAGATACAATTTTTTTATCATCTTATATCCTGTCGGAGTTGCTGGTGAACTTCTTACAATATACGCTGCCTTGCCTTATGTGAGGAAGACGGGAATGTTCTCACTCAGACTTCCTAACAAGTACAACGTCTCGTTCGACTACTATTATTTTCTCCTTATAACCATGGCCTCCTATGTACCATGTAAGTACATATTGGTTAGTATTTGGATTTAGCATATGATATAGAAGTTTTTGGAAAGATCCCTTAATAAGCTAGTTTAATAAGCAAGGAGAAATAATTAGAAATTAATTGCTTATATTGCTTACATTGACACTTCAATTCCACATTTATTCATAATTTGCAATAATTGAAGATGGAGTGAGTCCAAAGGCCTTTTACTGACGATGAGAAAAAAGGTAAGTAAGTTAATACAGAAATGATTGCTTTCTCAAAATCATTTTAAAAATAAGCTCAGCAGGCTTTATTTTTTAGAAAAAATCGTTTTTAAACATGCAGCAGTACACTATTTACAAGCATTTAGAATTATGTATCAGCATGAACATCTTATCTAAGAACATATCAGATTACTTCTATCTATTCATTAAGTGTAGACTTGGAAAAATCATCGTAGAGTACTGTTTATTCTTACTTGTGTTGTTCTATGTACTTGAAAATAATAAAGCTGCTCTTTTTAAAATATTTTGAATAACTTAGCCTCTTGACTAATTTCTTATCCTCTTTTCAATAGCTGCAATGAATTGGTGAGACTTTACTCATTTCATTTAAAAATTTAGAAAGATGTATTTTTAGGCCAAATATTGATAGTCGCTTAAGGAAAGATGAGGGAAAGGCAAGGTTGTAGTTGGTCCTCAGTACAATTAGTGACTGACTGATGGAAGTGGGGGAGGAGAGAGGAAATGAGAAAAGTTTGTAGCATCTGAAATCTCTAGTGACATACTATGAACCTGAAGGGGATGAGCATAGAACTTGGCCGGCTCCTTGAGGTCTCCAACTTTGAAGCTTTCCCAAAATCAGAGCTGGCATAGGGTCAGAGATGTGCCTCCCCATTTGTCTTCCACCGTGTCAGCCTGATTTTGCTGATTCTTACTTGCCACCAAGCCAGTTCGAGGAGCTCTAAGGAGGCACATACAGTTCACACCCCTCACTTATCCCAACATCTAGTTAATGCAGAGTCTTACAACCTTTTTGAGCTCATGGCACACTTGAACCTATAGTTAAACTTCCATGGCACACTTACATTATGTTAATAAAAAAAACACTGTGCTGACGTGTTCCAGTACATGCATTCCTGAGATCACCGGCTAGCTAGGGGGCAGCAGTTTGTGAAGTCTATAGATGAACCTTAGCGGTACACATTGGAATGTCCACATACACACAGGTGTTAGACCCCTGGTGGTTCAGAGTACAGTTAATAGAATGGAGAGGAGGAGGCCACGCAGCCCAGCGTATCTCGTGCCAGGCCCAGTATTCCACAGAGAAAGAGAACCATAAATCCAGACATGGCCGCTGTCCAGGTCATTGTGAAGATATTTATATGGAGGTATTGAGTTTGCTAAGAACAAATGAAAACAAGAACAAAACCCCAGATAGTTTATGGCAGTAAAATATGTAGGCGTGTGCTAGGTAGACCCTCAGAGTCTCACTTTGTCGCCCTCAGTAGAGTGCTGTGACATCACAGCTCACAGCAACCTCCAACTCTTGGGCTTAAGTGATTCCCTTGCCTTAGCCTCCTGAGTAGCTGGGACTACAGGCGCCCACCACAATGCCCGGATTTTTTGTTGTTGTTGTTGTTGCAGTTGTCATTGCTGTCTTAGCTGGCCGGGGCTGGGTTTGAACCCACCATCCTCCCATCAATGGAGCCGGCGTCCTACCCACTGTGCCACAGGCACTACCCCCTCATTAATACTCTTAACCTGAGCTCAGTAAATATTAGGGGGTAGCAGTGGTATATAACATACTTATTCTCAAAGCTGGCCATGCTAAACAAGTTACAAGTATAAGTAATTGGAAAGCAATAGCTTATCTTCCTTTGTTTTCTTCTTTTTCAATTCAGTGTTTCCACAACTCTATTTTCATATGTTACGTCAAAGAAGAAAGGTGCTTCACGGAGAGGTGATTGTAGAAAAGGATGATTAAACAGGATCCCTGCAAACAAGGTGCTTTCTCCAGAATAACCAGGATTACTTGACTCCAAGTTTTAACAACAAGAATAAACAACTTCATGAAATGTGTCACGGATTGTACGGTTTCTTAAACTATAACTGAGACCCGGGTTATGTGCAAGTCTTTCTCTTCATATTGTGGCAGATTCTGTTTTTTTCTTTGACAAGAACTATGGGAATATCAAGTTCTGGGTAGGTGTTGATTATTAAAAAAAAATTGGGCATATTACCTGAAGAAAAAAGCCCCTTTTGTTGGTTTTACTAAATACGTGGCTTTTTAAATCAATATTTGCAATTTGTTTTAATGATTTAACGTTATGATACCTGATACCCGTGGTATTTACATGATATTTATAAATGAAACTAAATGCAAAATTATAATAACTTGCTAATAATATGTTGATATTTTTGAACAATCTATTTTTTCAGGTTATGAGGCAGCATTTATGATTAATAACAATTTTTGGAAGCACAGACATAATTTGGTAAGACTTTTGATATAGATAAAGCAAAAGCACAAAGAATGTTCAAGTACATGTCACAAGTGGAAAATATTCTAGGCCACTGAAATTACTTATACCACTAAGAAAATTTATTTTTATTTCAAGTAGCCACTAAAAGATAAGCTTTTCAACTGTAAGGATTTTAAGGGGTTAGGAAAAGTCTAAATATACACGTTGCTCCACTGGTTAAAAAAAAACATCTGATCACAATATAATGCTCAGATTTCTGGTTGACAAAGGCTTCTCTATACCATGGAATTACAGTAGAATCTCCACAGTTTACCACCAACCTACTCTGACACTTCCTTAAGTTGGCATAATTATCATAAACTGGACATTCACCACGTGTATGTATCGGTGCAGTAGGCCTAGTTCCTTATGTTGACCACCTCCGTGTATTGACCAGTTTTTTGTAGTCTCTTGGGTGGTCAACATACAGAAGTTCTGTCTCTTGTAAGAATCATGGTACAATAATCTCTTCGTGGCACTTACGTAACAAAGTTTTGGGGTATAGTCTAAAAACATGTTGATTTTATTCTGAATTCCATTGGATAGCAAAGAATTTCATAATAAAGTTCCTGTTCTCATGTTTAATAAAAAGATACCAAAAAAGATACATACTTTAATACTGCTTTGATTTTTAAATAGATCCTTTAAAAAATTTCCCTGTGGTATTAAAGTATGCTGATTATTATTATATTACATATTAGAAAGAATGTTAATAACTTTAAACAAAAAGGAACTTTTGCCTCCTGAAGATATCTGGTGTCATTTTGGCTTTAAATGTTCTGTATTGTTTCCATTTACTATCAATATGTAACATCACACTGGGCAGAATTGCTCAATTTTGTGTTAACCATTTCCTTTACAACTTTCTTCATGTAGAGATCTGTAGTTCAGAATATTTTGGCCAACTTTTCTTTTAAGTAACTTGGTTTTTGAAAGGTGCTATTTCTTTCATTACATTACATTTTAATGTTTCCTCTGCAGCTGGACATTTGACTGAGCAATAGGGGTTAGATTATTAGTTCCCCAAATCCTGATGTTCTTTCTGCTTCTATACTTCTTGATCAGTTTTCATCTTGAATTTTTATATGGAAGAAATTTTCACCAAGTTTTCCCCCTTTGATAACCTAAGAAATTCATATATTTATTTTATTATATTCCTGTCTCGCGAAAAGTATTTTAAATCATTTTCCCAAAATTTGTTGATACTCCTTTTAAGCATTTGTAATACTCTCCTCGCCCCAAGTTGTGGACTATCTTAAAGTAGGAATTATAATTATAAGAACTTTAATAAAAATGAAAATGCTTTAAACCATTTGGTGATGTTTGTTTATTTATTTATTGGAGACAGTTTTACCTTGCTGCCCTCAGGAACGTGCCCTGGCATCACAGCTCACAGCAACCTCAAACTCTTGGGCTCAAGTGATCCTTTTGCCTCAGCCTCCCGAGTAGCTGGGACTACAGGCACCCACCACAACACCCAGCTATTTTTAGAGATGGGGTCTGGCTTTCTCAAACTCCTGGGCTCAAGTGATCCACCTCCATGGCCTCCCAGAGTGCTGGGATTACAGGCATGAGCCACTGTGCCCAGTCTGATGACCTTTATTAATAAACTAAAAACTTTAAATTTAGTTTATCTTCAGTATCTCTGTCAACCATAACTAAACTGTTATTTATATAGAAAACAAAGTGCAAAAGAGTAGTTGGATTTCTAAAAAGTAATCAAAGTAGAGAATAAATTCCTCTCTACTTGTTTCCAACTTTTTAATTTCTCCCTAGTTACCGTAACTTTAATAGACAAGTCAGGACTTGAACGAAACAGAAGTTGAGTTTAGTTCTGCAGACTTTGGTAATAAAAAACATATATCAAGAAATTTTGGTGCTAGCAACTTTTAATTGTATTTTGGTGACAGTTCCTCTGAATTATGTTTGTTTTTCATAGATTTATAGCCATATAAACAACATGCAAGTTTTAAAATGTTTTTCAGGGTCTTAATTTGGTATTAATACAGCCACATACTGATAGTTAAAACTTTTTTTAAAGCGTGCTGAAATAAACAAGGAAGTCATGTTCACCAGAAGCCTTTGTTACTTGAATCCTGTAGATTTCCAGAAGCACTGTTTTCATATCTTTAGATTTTTAAGCATCTCGTTACTACGGTCCCTGGGTTTTGGAGGAGATAGTTTCCATGGTTTGTTCTTACGTTGAATTTGTATGTTAACCGGAACAGGTGCATTCATGTATTACCTGTTACAGCCACCATTCATAGGTGTCAGTTGGATGTTTGTAACTCAGGGACTGCCTGTATTGTGCTGCAGTCTCATGGTTTTTAGAGATACTTTCAAGTGGTCTAGAATCCGGCAAACCATTCCTATTTCCCCGCACAAATATTTATCTTGTGTTTACTGTGTGCCAGGTACTGTTGTAGGGAATTAACATCTTCATCCTAATTTATTTCTCTCCAACCTACACAGTAACTTTGGCCCAATTGCTAGATTAGATTGGTTAGTAAATTGCACTGCAAAATAGCTATCTATGGTTCAGCAAAATACAATATGTCAGCGATCTTATGTGATGGATTCTTTGTTAGAATACTAACATATGCATAAGCATATCAGAGCATCACCAAATAGATAACCTTCTGGCTTTAAACTACCTTATAACAAATTCAAAGTCACTTTTATGCAAAGTCACTATAAATCCTTAAGGGATCATTGAAGGAAAAGTTAGTGTCCAAAACAACATTTAAAATACATTTAATACATTAAAATCCATTGAAAACATATTTCAAATGAATAAAGTGTAGAGATATTTTCCTTTCACATAGATATCTGGATGATACAATTGTTGGAATAAAAAAAATCAGCAATACAGCTTTATACTTTCTCCTAGGAAGGCATTTAAAAGAAGTTAAACTTCAATTTGTTAGTATTTCTAGTCTAAACTTAAACATCTTAGGTTTTTTTTTTTTTTTTTTGCAGTTTTTGGCTGGGGCTGGGTTTGAACCCACCATCTCTGGCATATGGGGGCCAGCGCCCTACTCTTTTGAGCCACAGGCACTGCCAAAAAAATCTTTTTTTTTCTTTTAGCACTCCTGTTATTACTTAAAAATAATTTTGTCACTCTTTATTTTGAAATAATATCAAACTTACGGGAAAGTGGTAAGACTAGTAGAAAGAGCTTACATAGCTGGAGTCTTTTTTCAATTGTCTCACCCTGCTGACTCTGTGGTATCTGTATTGAATAAAGAAAAAGGTAGCCATGCTTCTCAGGTGCTCCAGAGACTTGGATTTGAAGGTGTATGGAAGGGACTCTGCACACATCATCATGACTGGCTCTCTGACGGCACTACAGTGCTTCATCTGTGGCTCTGGCTGCACTACAGTGGTTCATCTGTGACTCTCTGACTGCACTACAGTGGTTCATCTGTGGCTCTGACTGCACTACGGTGGTTCATCTGTGACTCTGGCTGCACTACAGTGGTTCATCTGTGGCTCTGACTGCACTACGGTGGTTCATCTGTGGCTCTGGCTGCACTACGGTGGTTCATCTGTGGCTCTGGCTGCACTACGGTGGTTCATCAGTGACTCTCTGGCTGCACTATAGTGGTTCATCTGTGACTCTCTGGCTGCACTACAGTGGTCATCTGTGACTCTGGCTGCACTACAGTGGTTCATCAGTGACTCTCTGGCTGCACTACAGTGGTTCATCTGTGACTCTCTGGCTGCACTATAGTGGTTCATCTGTGACTCTCTGGCTGCACTACAGTGGTTCATCTGTGACTCTCTGGCTGCACTACAGTGGTTCACCTGTGGCTCTCTGACTGCACTACAGTGGTTCACCTGTGGCTCTCTGACTGCACTACAGTGGTTCATCTGTGACTCTCTGGCTGCACTACAGTGGTTCACCTGTGGCTCTCTGACTGCACTACAGTGGTTCATCTGTGGCTCTCTGGCTGCACTACAGTGGTTCATCTGTGACTCTCTGGCTGTACTACAGTGGTTCATCTGTGACTCTGGCTGCACTACAGTGGTTCATCTGTGACTCTCTGGCTGCACTACAGTGGTTCATCTGTGGCTCTCCTATTGCTCTACAGTGGTTCATCTGGGGTGCTGACTGCACTATAGTGATTCCTGTGGCTCTGTGAAGGTCCATTTCAGGCTTCCTTGCCCTCCTACACTGAGATGCCAGAGTCTCTGAAGAAGCAGCCCAGGTTAACTCAGTAAATAGATCAAAGCAAATATGGACTGAATCTGCTTGCTGATCAGTATTGAAGAAAGTACAGAGGAACTTTTATATATTTAACAGTGTAGGAAATTATCTATTCCTGCTATAATTGTAGTACTCTTGCTTAAGTTTGCTGTTGAAATAAACCCAGATGTTCATGAAAAAAAAATATTCAACATACCCATTAGAACTGGAAAAGGAAACCAGCATTCTCATAATCGTTGTTGCTTATCAAAACAAACACCATAGTTTTAAGTTTATAAAAAGGATAAACTTGATATTTACAGAGTGTGAAGGAATCAAATATTTTGTGCCTGCTTTTTCAATCAGTTATTAATTCAGAGCCATATAATTTATCTGACCACTTGTGTTGTACAAATTCTAAAAGAGAGAGCAATAGTAACATCCAGTCAGTTTTTTTTACTGTATTGAATTTATTGAAATGTTATAATGGACATCATTACATTAGAGTTAGAAAATATATTAAAAGGTTCTAGTGTGGTGAGATTGTTAATTAAATGGATCTTCTAGTGTTATGTGTGTGTGGATGTGTGTTTTTGCAAATAAGCCCCGCTAAACATGTATACACATTCTCACATGCCCAAGTGCACACACAACCCATCTCGGAGAAGAATACATTCAAGGCGGTGAGAGATGTATATGCTTCTGTTTTGGGAAAATATGCTTGCCAGAAAATAATTATAATTTGCCTGAATGATTTTTAATTTAATCACAAGTTGACTAAAATAGGTTTGTGACAAAATTAATGTGTTCAGAAGCTGGTTTTATTGAGTTAAACTTTCATTGAACTTTATTAAATCCCCATCACAGAAATTAATCTTAATAACCGAGGAAATGGGAAGAGTAATTTACATTAAGTGTACTCGAGAAGAAAATAATGATTTTTAAACAGTTTTTAGCTCAGAGAATGTAGATTTTCGAGCATCAAAAATTCAGGATATATTTTTAAAAGCTACCATTTTTAACTTGTATTCATAAGCATTTGCTCCATAATCTGACATTATTTTTTGGCTTTAATCCCCAAATCAACATATTTGACACATTCGAGGTAGGCACTAGATTTATAGCATTAAAATGTGTTCAGCTTTTTATAGAATTGAAATGTTGTAAAGTTCAGAATTTAAAAATAGTTTTTTGAAATAGAGTTGATACTGTCTGTAGTAAATAGTAAAATATTACTATAACAATAATAAGAAATTACTGATAGGAAGCAAATGTGAATGTAGCTAATAAAAAGGCTTTTAAACACCTTTATTTTGGGAAGATATTGGTTATTTACAAGTCATGTGTTTATAGTTATGAAGCATTTGGGGTTCTGAAAAATTCCTAATGCTTATGGTATTACGATTTGCTTTGTTTTTGAAAAGGCATTTAAAACTATTTCTGTGAATTAACTTTAGATGCCTGTATACCTTGTAAACATCCAGTTTCCTTAATTTAAAGTATGCTTTTAGACGGGTAAACATGAGGAAAAGAATATAAATCATTGAAGTCTTGTGCAGTTAAGACTAAGTTGTTTTAGTACCAGTTCTAATCTTATAGGAAATGAAATAGCTTAATTTAAAGCTATACATATTTCCTTAGGGGTAAAGATAGATTTACAGATTTATTTCTTAGCAAATATTAACAAAATAAAAAAATAAATAAACAATCCCTTAGGATATTATTATTGTATTCTTACAAGTATTTAAAAATTCTCTCTCATCAGCCACATTCATCGGTGAAATGGTGACATGTGTCATGGTTTCATGGTTAAGAGCTGGGGCTTAAGGCAAAAGTCTTCATCTGCAAAATGGGGTAAGTGGTTGTCTGAGGAGCAAATGTGGTTGCAACTATAAAGGAACAGCACAGATCATGTCAGATACAAGCACCATATACACGTTTGTTGTTGCTAATGACATTGTTTTTCATGATTTTACAACAGCTCTTGTACCAGTTGAAACTCTCAAGTCAGACCAATCTCTCACTTGTTTCTTGGGAAGAATTTAGCATTTATAGAGAATAGTCTGTCTAGAATTTTCTTTTCCTGTATTTTTTCTACTTTTATTGGTTTTGAAAGATTGCCTGCAGTTAGCTATTTTTCTTGAGTTAGACATTAAGAGGGTCCAGTGTCATTTAGAAGTAGAGTAGGGGGACTCCATGTAAATTGGTGTCCTTTGGGTTATGGTGCCCTGCAGCTCATGAGTTTTTAACAGTAAGTTAAGGCAGATACTCGGGTGAGATATTTTCCAGCCAGCCTGGCCCCCTGGCAGTGCTTGCAGGAAAAGAGGGGTGGGACTTTGATCCACTGGTGGGAGTGCCAGGTTTGGATGTGTGTGACTATTGTCATTACCATAGGAGATCCTTTAGAAACTTATTGGGTCAGCATATTATTAATAATTTTTATGTATAGTCATCATTTAAGAATATAAAAGTTTATAAGGTTCTCAAATGAGGAGTTTCCTAATCAGAATATGATGAACTAATTTTATCAGGAAATGCTTCATTAATCTGCCATTGTTAGGAATAAGATGGTTTTTCAAAAAATGTAAACTCATTATCTTAAGTCACCATTTAAAGAGATGAGAAGTAAATCTCTTTCATTCTAAATGATGACTAAAGTATGGATTATAAATTGCCTGCTGTCATTTCTACTCTGCAAAAAACCCCCAGATGACTAGATTAATGATGACAGAATTGATTGAAGTCCAAGGGTTCAGCTATTGTGGTTTGCATAAGTCAAGTTCTGTGGTTTTAGTGGGAACATTGCGGCTTATATTGTCTGTCCAGAAAGGCCAAAATTCAAACAATCCAGGGTGATGCAGAGTAAAAAAGTGTAAGTTCTGCGATTCTTCCTTTTGCCCTAATAATTAGTGCATTGATAAGACTTTGGTGTCTTTTTAGACCTCTTATAAAGGTCTTAATTACAGCAAGTAAGGGAGCCTTTGCCAGAAATTAAGGTCTAAAAGGTCTTTCCTTCCCTTTACACACACAGAGACATACACACACACACATACAGATAGTTGAATAAATAAAAACAATCTACATATTTTATGACTTTGCTATTTTTATCACAGTATCTTGGGGATTCATGTTTGTAGGTATATATATTTCATAAAACATTTCTCCACTGGTGGAGAAATATTTTTGTTTAGAATTTAAATTTATAGTTACCCAGAACTAACCATGTCATAATAAAATGGTGATGAAAATAGTAATAACAGTATAGTATTGATTATTCATTGTAATTTATTATTATGTAAAAGGCCATTTATTATTTATCTCATTTAAAAATAACAGTGAAGGCTGGGCGTGGTGGCTCACGCTTATAATCCTAGCACTCTGAGAGGAGGCTGAGGCAGGTAGATCGCTTGAGCCCAGGAGTTCGAGACCAGCCTGAGCAAGAATGAGACCTGTCTTTACTAAAAACAGAAAAATTAGCCAGATGTGGTGGTATAGGTCTTCAATCCCAGCTACTTGAGAGGCTGAAACAAAAGGATTGTTCAAGCCCAAGAGTTTGAGGTTGCTGTGACCTCTGATGCCATGGCACTCTACCCAAGGTGACAGAGTGAGACTCTTGTCTCAAAAAAAGAAAAAGAAAAACAGTGAATTGAGGTATAGCTATTATAATAAACATTTTATTAATGAAGAATCAGTCTCAGATGGGAGTGGAACTGGCCAGCAATGGGTAGATAACACTATTTTAAACTTTCTAGATTTAGAACCATGTGAAAATATTATCTATATTTTATTTATCTATTTATTATTTTTCAGACGGTCTCTCTCTGTCACCCTGGGTACAGTGTCGTAGCGTCACAGCTCACAGCAACCTGAAGCTCTTGGTCTTGGGCAAACCTCTTGCCTCAGCCTCCCGACTAGCTGGGACTACAGGTGCTCGCTCCAAAGCCTGGCTAGGTTTTCAAGAGAGATGGCAATCTCGGTCTTGCTCTGGCTGGTCTTGAACTCAAGAGATCTACCTTCCTCAGTCTCTTACAGTGCTGGGATTACAGGGTGAGCCACCCAGGGCCTTCACCATATTTTTTTTAAAAGAGGAACAGTAACAAAATGTAGCAGGAAGTTTGGGTAGGCAAGCGTGGGAAGAAGCCTTGTATTTTTGTCAAAGATTAGTTCAATTATGAACTTTACAGGAACAGATTCTTTGGGGTGTTGGTGACAGATCACGACCCTACGCAGGGCATTGGCATGTGAGAAGCAAATGTTATTATACCTTACTGAGTTAAGAAACACCTCCAAAACTCAGTGGCTTAAAACAACAGTTATTTTCCTGTGGCACCATCCTCTTGCGAGTCAGCTTGGCTCAAGCTGGGCTGGTTTTGTTTGTTCTGTTTTTTGTTCCATGTGATGTCAGCTGAGGCTTCAATCACCTGAGGACTCAGCTGGGCCAGGACTTCAGAGGTGACTCTCACCTGTGTCTGGCAATAGGTGTGGGCAGTCATCTGGGAGTTTAGCATGGGGTTGCAACAGTGTGGCTTGGGCTTATCCAGGGTGGCTGGGTTCCAAGAAGCTGTGTTCAGGAAGGAAGGAAGGGAGGAAGAGAGGGACGGAGGACAGAAGGGAAGGAAGGAGGGAGGGAGACAAAGAGGAAGAGGAGAAGGGAGGAAAGGAGGAAAGGAAGGGAGGGAGGGAGGGAAGAAGAAGGGAAAGAAAGAAGGTAGGGGAAAGGTAGAAGAGAAGAAGGGGAAGGAAAGAAGGTAGGAAAGGTAGAAGAGAGGAAGGGGAAGGAAAGAAGGTGGGAAGGAAGGAAGGAAGGAGAAGCTGTCCTCGTAAGGCTTAGAGCCAGAACTTGTGCCAGTTAATTAGGCAGAACCAGAGCCAGCCCAGACTGAAGGGAGGAGAAATAAAGCCGCCTCTTGACAGGGAAAGTAATAATTTGTGACCATCTTTAATTACAGCAAGTAAGGAGGCCTTTGCCAGAAATTAATTATAACCAAAATGTCCACCGCACAACTCATTACAAACACAAATTCTAGCTGAGAGAATTACAAACTTATTTGAAGGAAGTTTTAAGACCATTCCTTTAAACGAAGTAGGTGCCCCACCTTCCTTCTGCATTAATTTATGTGTTAATTGTGCCTTGGTGGTGATTTTTCTACACTAGATGTTCTTGGCTATTCCATGATTTATTTCTACATTTCCATTTTAATATGTGGTTCTTATAAATCTTTTAAAATATTTTGTAAAAAGGCCGGGGGTGGTGGCTTACACCTGTAATCCTAGCACTCTGGAAAGCTGAGGTAGGTGGATTGCTTGAGCTCAGGAATTCCAGCCTGAGCAAGTGTGAGACTCCCCTCCCCCCTACTAAAAATATAAACTAGCTTGGTGTCCTGGTGGGAGCCTGCCATCCCAGCCATTCAGGAAGCTGAAGCAAGAGGATTGTCAACCCCAAGAGTTTGAGGTTGCTGTGAACTGTAACGCCACGACACCCTACAAAGGGTGGAAAAGTGGGACTCTGTCTCAAAAGATAAATGAATAAAATAAATCTTTTGTAAAATAAAATAATGAATGAATGAATCAGCAAATGGAAACAAAAGTGTTGTGGTTGTGGGTGGAGATAAAACACCTGGAATTTATACCCTGGGGCCTGAAAGTAAGTGTGTCTTAGTGAGAGGGGCCAGAGCAAGAGGATATTGAATCCCTCCCTAAGCATATGAAGAAGTCTCAGTATTTAGAAAGAGGATCTTGGAGGTTCTCCAAATACATCCTGTCCCCAAAACTCTTGTGTAGAGCTTCCCTCTTCTGCAAATAGAGAACAAAGGAGTATTCCCTTAATCCAACAACTAATATCTGGAGCTGTGGTTCTCAACCTTCCTAATGCCACAGCCCTTTCATACAGTCCCTCATGCTGTGGTGACCCCCAACCCTAAAATTATTTTCGTTGCTACTTCACGAATGGATCAGATAAGCTGGCATTTCACATCAGTCAGGAGTGCCGCTGAGTGACTGGAGACAGAGAGATACCAGAAGAGTATTGCAGGAGTTCAAGCAACAAATAAAGGAGGACTGAACCAGCCGTGGACTCTGGGGAGTAAAGGCCCAGTGATCGCTGTAACTGAGAACATGGAAGGGGAAATGAAAAATGACTTCACAAATGAAAGGTGGGGTCCTGGTTTGTAATAGAGACTTGTACTTGTCACCCAAATCTGTTCTCCACTTTCCTAGTATTTGAAGCCTTCAGTTTTAACTTGCACTGGGAATGAAGGTATTTCCCAGTTCCCCTGCCAGCAAGGCGTGGCTGTATGACTAAGTTCCAGCCAATGGAATGTGAGTAGAAGTGACTTGCTCTTAGTGGAATGTCCATGTGGTTGGTGGCAGCGATCCATGTTGGGACATGATGATTATTGGAACTCCCTAGCAATGGTAGAGCAATAGGATAAAAAAACATGGATGTCTGAATAGAGCTGTGCAGTCATGTACTATATTAGCATAATGAGCACCATTCCCATAGATCACAATGTGACCCGAAGAGTTGTGCAGTGCACATCCTGCACAAACGTCCACGGTAGCCCGGAGCCACATGCAGAGGGAGGATACCTGGGGCGTCTCTCAGGAAGCTTACACCTGAGTTATTTAAATTGATGTTGTTTAGATGTCTGTTTAAACCTCTGAACCTCTATGACAAGTGCTACAAGTTTCTAAATCACACGTAGTGACTTGAGTGTTTTTGTGTCTTTTAGCAAAGAAAGGGAAGTCAAAAGGAGTAGCAGTTAAGGGGTGAGTTTTGTTTTTGTTAACAGATTTTTTTGAGTAAATGCTAAGTGCAAAGTTCTATGACAGAGAATGGGGAGAGTGTAAAGAAAAGACAGTTATTGCTCTTCAGGAACTTAAAATGTAGCCCGGAAAAACATAGTTGTACCAGTAACTTTAGGGAATATCACCTTCAGGGAATTTATAATCTGGTGAAGAAAATTTTAATACACAGGGGTGATGAGGCTCAGGAAGCAACAATCTAATAAGAAAAAGACATTTATACCAATAATATTAATATACAGCAGGGAAGCAGGCACTGGAGGCTGTGGTGATATTAAACAGAGTAGAACTAGCCGGCCTCAAGTTTCCAAATCATAACCTTTGTCATTTTTCCCTTAAGATATTCTTAAGTTATGAGAGACAGGACTAATTTTCTTATTTCAGTGCCCTTTGACATCTGGTTTCTGCAGCATAAAAGCAAGTCCGCCTAGGATGTTTTAAAGATTTTTCCCCCCAGAAATGAAAAGGAAAATCAATATTTTTTTATTTGCACAAGAAAATGAAAACATACTTGGCCTCGGAGGAACAAAACATCTAATTTATTTTACCATGTTTTCTAAATATTACTCTAGAGAGGCTTATATTTATGGATAGCATCTGAATATGACCTTTAAAATACATTGGGTAGTTTTGTTCTTAACAGACTGTGATAATAATAATATCCTCTCAAAGAAAATGCAGTGGGAAAAATAATGTGTATGTGTGCGCTGTTTATGTGTGAGGACCAACCCCAAATTCTGCTATTCTCTTCTCAATATTAAGACCATTCTTACTGCAGCAGCGATTTACCATTAAAACCCACAATGAATATTTATGGAGGACCTATTAGGAGAACTGCTCTGCTGACGGTGTGGTTTATAGGATAAATTCTGTGTTCTCCTACAGTAAGTCCCTACCCTAAAAGGAGACAGAGAAGCATACAGAGTGTCAAGTAGAAGCCAAAAGGGTTGCGACTACATAGGAAAGGAAGAGATGAATTCCCACTGGGGAAAGCTTGGAGGCTCAGTTGGAATGATGGCTGTTCAAAGACTGGTAAGCTTGTAACATGCACAGCTAGAAATGAGTATGAGGGGCGGCGCCTGTGGCTCAAGGAGTAGGGCGCTGGCCCCATATACCGGGGGTGGTGGGTTCAAACCCCACTCCGGCCAAAAAAAAGAAAGAAATGAGTATGGGGCTTCAGCTAGACTGGGAAGAGCGAAGAGTGCAAACCAACTAAAAGAAACAGATGAGGAGCATATGAGAGAAAGACAAGGGGTGCATAGCAGGCTGTGGAAGACAGGGCTGAAAAAGCACATTGCATGGACTCTTGTCTCTTGGGAAGGCATGGTCTGTGTTCGGCAGGCAGACAAAGGCCGTAAGGATAAGATAAGACATCTAACAAGATGAAAATAAAGAAGGTGTTGTCTATAGATTCCCCAAAGATATGTGTTAATAGAATCCCACATATCAGTAAACAGCAAATTTATTCTACTGTCCCTCTGACCTTGCACTCACTGTTGATGACATTTTCTTTCACACCTCTTGATTCACTGGCTTGACCTTCAAGGTACATCCAGATGTGGATAGTTCATCCTTCTATCCCAGCTGATAGCATCCCGAGTGTGAGTATTATGATAGGATGGGCTTCAGAAAGGAGAGGGCCAGACGATGTGTATCATTAATACGTTGCTATATTTAAGTTTACTTTTAATTCAGCTGCATTTTAATAGCAGTTTTTCTAACTCTCAAGTATCATGAGTTGAATTTAAGAATAAAACAATACTTTTGATTTTATTACACATCGCTCCTGATTAAATAAATTCTATTGGCAAATTAATTATAGGGCAAGAACACTTCTGTTTTATTTGTATTAAAGCTAATCTATGAATTGTGATTTTTAAGAGTTAAAAAAATTTTTTTGGCTTGGCACCTGTGGCTCAAGTGGCTAAGGCGCCAGCCACATACACCTGAGCTGGTAGATTTGAATCCAGCCCAGACCCACCAAACAATGATGGCTGCAACCAAAAAATAGCCAGGTGTTGTGGCAGGCACCTGTAGTCCCAGCTACTTGGGAGGTGGAAGCAGGAGAATGGCTTGAACTCAGGAGTTGAGGTTGCTATGAGCTTTGATGCCACGACACTCTACCCAGGGCCACAGCTTGAGGCTCTGTCTCAAAAAAGAAAAAAAAAATTGTTTTCTGGTTCAAGAGGTCATAAATCTGATCCCTAACCCTTGTTTTGAGAAACTTAAAACATTCTATCAGCTTCCTAAGATCCTCCCACAAGGTAAGCAGCCTTGAGCTCCCCCAAGCTCAGCAGAGGAGGGGGCTTTATAGGCACCAACAGGCTGAAGAAACAAAAACAAGGAGCGTTAAGCAGGTTGGGAATGTCACAGTTACTTTCCTCATAGGGTTAAAGCAGAGGGACTTTCTCATCATGCCTGACCAGGTTGACAGGGCCTGCTCTGATTGGTTGCTGTGAATTTCCTGGTTTTTCTAAAAACTGGCCCATCTTTTTTTTTTTTTTTTTAATTTCACATTATCACGAGGGTACAAATGATTAGGTTTATGCATTTGCTAGGTAAGGTTCCTGTTGTAGTTGTCCCTTTTACCCAGGTGTTCAGTGTACCCTTCCTTTGTGCCCATTGGAGGGGAGCACACCAATTTTCCTCCTTTCTCTCCTCTCCCCACTCTCCCCTCTTCTCTCCCTCCTCCATCTCCCTAAAGCTTGAATTAAAGTAAGTTATTCTCTTGTGTGGACCTGTACTAGTTAACTTGCTGTCTTCATCTGAGTATTGAATACATTGGATCTTTCCTTTTCTGTTTGTTTTTTTTTTTTGGCCAGGGCTGGGTTTGAACCCGCCACCTCTGGCATATGGGGCCGGCGCCCTATTCCTTTGAGCCACAGGCACCACCCTCCTTTTCTATTCTTATATTTTACTAAAAAGGAAGTTCTCCAACTCTATCTATGTTAGTACAGAAGACGTGAAGTCTCCATCTTTTATGGCTGAATAGTATTCCATGAAAACCAGCCCATTTTCAAGTTCAGTTTGATTAGGTGGCACCTAGAACAGTAGACTTTGTTCTGGTTTGGTCTGGTCTGTTGGGGCCTAGTGCAAGACCTTAGTCCAAAACAATAGCCTTCCATAAATTTCATTTAACTATGCAATAAGCGAGTGCAGTAACTCAGGCCTGTAATCCTAGCACTCTGGGAGCTGAGGCAGGTGGATTGCTTGAGCTCAGGAGTTCAACACCAGCCTGAACAAGAGTGAGACCTAGTCTCTAAAAACAGCTGGGTATTGTGGTGGGCGCCTGCAGTCCCAGCTACGGCAAGAGGATAGCTTGAGCACAAGAGTGTGAGGTTGCTGTGAGCTGTGATGACATAGCACTCTACTAAGGGTGACAAAGTGAAATTCTGTCTCAAAAAAAAAAAATGCAATAATGATCCTGCGATTCTGTGTGAATACCATCGATTCCAAGCAGCTTCTGAACTGTCAGACTTGATGGGGCACAACTTTGTATTTGACCATGAATAGTTGGCTTTAAACAAGGTTGCAAAATGAGTCATAAATGGCAATGAACTACATCCAGTTTCTCATAGTTCTCCCCAAAAGTCATCAGGCAAATAATCTTCACAGGTATTAAAAATTAAGGACATGTAAAAATGCTGTCAGGAAGGTGACAGTGTGGTGTTTAATGAAATACTTTGGTATTTTAGGAAGAGATGGGATAAATAACTTTTTGAATAAACACTGTGATAATTGTGTGTTGAATTCATATCTCTTCATGCTGAAAGGGAAAAAGAAAAACAGAGAATGACTTTATTTGTTTATTTATTTAATGAGACAGAGTCTCACTATGTCGCCCTTGGTAGAGTACTGTGGTGTCAACAGCTCACAACAACCTCTAACTCTTGGGCTTAAGTGATTCTCTTCCCTCAGCCTCCCAAGTAGCTGGGAGTACAGGTGCCCGCCATAATACCCAGCTATTTTTTGTTGCAGTTGTCATTGTCGTTTAGCTGGCTCAGGCCCACCACCCTCGGTGTACGTGACTGGCGCCTTAACTACTGTGCTACAGGCACCAAGTGTAGAGAATGACTTTAAATACAAAGAAATCTAACGTATAGTTTAGTTATGAGAAAGCATTGAAAAGTGGAAGCATAACTGCCTGGGGCTTTTTTGAGTTGATAATGAAGGGAATTCAGAAGTCAAGCAGTGAAGACTGGATATGCATAATGTTGGGTTCGTTTCTTGAGATTCTCCAGATTTCTTGATCATATACAACTTGCTTATAGCAGAGTTATTGGCAGTATATGAAATCTGGCCAGAATCCAGAATCTAATACAGTCCAGAGAGAAGGGTCTGTGTGTTGTGAATATATAGAGGCATGATACAAACCATCCTTCATCTATTTATCATAGTTCATGGTCTGGTCATGTCCTCTGCAAAAGCTTTTCTGGGAAACCGTAGGAGAAAATGATTTGCTGGCCCAGCTTCTGACTTGACTCCACTCCTCTCCATGGGAGATCACTTTACATTTCCTTAATTGCAGGGACAGCTTGTGTGGTTGACAGTCGTTTGGATTGAGAAATGGACTTTAATGAACTACAGTTTCTTTTTGCTCTGCTGCAGTTTAAGTCGTCATGGGCTAAATTAACAGCCTCGGTCAAAGCAGAGATGACAGCTGTGTCACAGAAAAGGAAAGGTAAGGGTTTATTTTGTGCTGCTATATGAGTATCATGCTCTTAAAATAAAGGGTTTTGCAACTTCGCACTTTTGAATTATATGGGCATTTTTTTTCTTAAGGTACCGAAAGGCTCCTCCAAGATAATGTTATAAACCTCTGGTGTCAGGAGAAAAAAGCAAGTGGCTGATCTCAGAGAGTAATTTATATTCATCTTGTGATTTACAGTATGTGGTCTTAGTTTTTTTTCCCCCCATTGTGACCAAATGCAGTAGGTCATGAACATTATTCCTCTTTAACATCTAAGGATACAAATGCAGATAAAGGTTACAGCACATGGGCTAACAGAATAAAAATTAGAACTATAATTCTTAACCTTTCATTTAACAAAGGGTACAGCTTCTACCTCTGTGCACTGCAGAAACATTTCTTCACGCATTTTGAAAGCACTTTTTAGGAGATATTATGCAAATTAAAATTATTAGTATTGAATTTGTTTGGTTCATTCTTAGTTCATTATTTCCCAGGGAACTGAACTCGCCCAATACTTTTCCAGACAATTCTTAACTCAGGATGAGCTTTAAATGCCTTCCTGCTCATTCGTCATTATGACAAATGGATTTAGGTTAATATATGGTGTTGTCTGTTTGTGATGCAAGTTTATAATGTACCCACTTCCCAAGGATCGAATGAAACAAAGTGAAACAAAAATATGGTGAGAAACACTATATCACAAAAGAGTCTCTGACCAGTGGGGGATCATACTGGGAGGCTGAATGGGGGGGATTGCTTGAGCTCAGGAGTTCGAGACCATCCTGAACAAGAGTGAAACCCCATCTCTAAAAAACGACCAGACATTGTGGCAGGCCCCGTTAGTCTGACCTGCTAGGGAGCCTGAGGCAAGAGGATCATTTAAACCTAAGAGTGTGGCTCGGCGCCTGTGGCTCAATAGGCTAAGGCGCCAGCGATGTACACCTAAGGTGGCGGGTTCGAATCCCCAGCCCGGGCCCGCCAAACAACAATGATGGCTGCAACCAAAAAATATCCGGGCGTTGTGGCGGGCACCTGTGGTCCCAGCTACTTGGGAGGCGGAGGCAGGAGACTCGCTTGAGCCCAGGAGCTGGAGGTTGCTGTGAGCTGTGATGCCATGGCACTCTACCCAGGGGGATAGCTTGAGGCTCCGTCTCAAAAAAAAAAAAATAAACCTAAGAGTGTGAGGTT
>CAUYQV010031461.1:0-40567 GCA_963574575.1 Galagoides demidoff | reverse complement strand
ACAGGCGCCCGCCACAACGCCCGGCCATTTTTTGGTTGCAGCCATCATTGTTGTTTGGCGGGCCCAGGCTGGGGATTCGAACCCACCACCTTAGGTGTACGTGGCTGGCGCCTTAGCCAATTGAGCCACAGGCGCCGAGCCGAATATAAATGTCCTAACACAATAACTAAGAAAATGCCATGAAGGCTATATTAACCATTTTGGTGAAAATATTTCAAATTGTATATAAAACCAGCGCACTGTACCCCATGATTGCATTAATGTACATAGCTATGATTTAATAAAAAAATTAATTAATTAAAAAAAGGACCTCCCAAGAGAAAAAAAATTAGCCTACCACAGCCATGCTTCCACAGCCATGTTTCAGTCAATGACAGATGCCATGTATACTTGACGGTAGTCCCGTAAGATTATAGTGGAGCTGACAGACTCCTGTTCCCTAATCTCACAACCCCTGTGAGGTCGCAGTGCTATGGATTACTCCAGTATTCACGGTGATGCTGGTGTGAACAAACCTACTGAGCTGCCCATAGTATAAAAGCATAGCCATGGGATTATGTACAGCAATCATATTCCTTAATGATGATAATAAGGGACTGTGTTACTGCTTTATGTATTTATTATCTTTATATTGTCATTTTAGAACATACTCCTTCTATTAATAAAAAAAAGTTACTGTTAAACAGCCTCAGGCAAGTCCTCCCGGAGGTTTTCCAGAAGAAGGCACTATTATCTTAACAGATGACACTTCATGCCTGTGTCACCTCTGAAGACTTTGTAGTGGGAGACGATGTGGAGATGAAGGGCAGTGATATTGATCTTGATCCTGTGGAGGCCTGGGCTGATATGTGCATTTGTGACTTAGTTTTTCACAAAAAAATAAATTAAGAAATGAAACATTTGAAATAGAAAAATGCTTAAAGAATAAGAATGCAAAGAAAATATTTTTGTATAGCTACACAGTATATTTGTGTTTTAAATTATTATAAAAGAGACAAAAAGTTAAAAAATTGAAAAGTTTATAAAGTAAAAAATTTACAGTAAGCAAAGACTTATTATTAAATACTTTTGTGTAGATTTAGTGTAGCGTCAGTATGTAGGGTTTATAAAGTCTACAGTAGTGTACAGTAATATCCTGGACTTTCACATCCACTCACTGACTCATCCAGGGCAAGTTCCAGTCTTAAAAGTTCTAGTCACAGGAAATGCTCTATGCAGGTATACTATTTTTATTGTTTATACTGTACTTCCACTGTATCTTTTCTATGTTCATATATGTTTAGGAACACACATATTACTTTGTTACAATTGCCTATGTATTCAGCACAGTAATGCTGTACAGCTAAGGGCAATAGGCTACACCATCTAGCCCACATGTGTAGTAGGGTGTACCCTGTAGCCCACATGTGTAGTAGGGTGTACCATGTAGCCCACGTGTGTAGTAGGATGTACCATCTAGCCCATAGGCTGTGCCATCTGGCCCACGTGTGTAGCCCACGTGTGTAGTAGTCTGTATTATATAGCCCACACGTGTTGTGGCTGTACCACATGTGTATAATAGACTGTACCATCTAGCCCACATGTGTACTAGGTTGTACTACAAAGCCCATATGTGTAGTAGGCTGTACCATCTAGCCTATGTGTGTAGAAGGCTATGCCATCTAGGTTTGTGAACGTACACTACGATGTTCACAAAATGACGAAGTCACCTAAGGTCACACGTTTCGTAGATCATGTCCCTTTGATTAATCTACACTTGATTGTATTTAGAAATACGAATGCAGGAGGATGATGTCAGCAAAATGGCAGAGTAGGTGATACCAGCCTTCATCCTACAAGAAAAAAGGAAGAAAAAAAGAAAGGAGGGAGGGAGGGAAGGAGGGAGGGAAGGAGGGAGGAAGGAAGGAAGGTTATTCTCCAAAACAGTCTAGAGCTCAAGGGCCCATTAAAAAATCTACAGTGAGTGTGACTCTGCAGAGGAAAGAAAGGGACAAAAAAGAAAAAAAGAAGAATATTCACATAGAAATAAAGTATTGCTGATGGTGAAAGTGCATACCTGAGACACTAGTCGAGAGCCAGGAGCAAGGAAGAATGCTGTGGGTATCAGCCATGGGGCAGGAATCACCTTGGTCTTCAGCTCTGCAGCGGACTCCAGCAGGTCCTTCCACTGAGGTAACCAACAACATTCATTGTGTCCAGGGAGGGAACTCAAGAGGAAGACCTGGGTATGTACATCTGCCCCTCAAGGAGCAGCTGCTGCTGAGCAGCTTTGGGGCAGGAGCCACCACCTCTCCCTCTCTCAGATGCCCCCAGGCCAGCGGCCCCGGGTGCTCTGAGAGTGCCCTCACTGCAGCCCCGGGTGGCTTTGTGGCTACAATGGGCCTGTTGAGATCTCACACACCTAGCTGTGCTGCACATGCTCGGGCACCAGTTCAGCCCTGCAGGGAGCTATTTTCTGCCCACAGCAGGGCTCATCCCTGGATCCCAGAGCCCCCCACTCTGCAGGCCTCAGCTCTGTGGCTGCTCCACAGAAACCTGTCAGTAGATGCTGGTGCAAGGGCATTTTTGTTTCTCATAAATTTGCAAACATTGAAAGAGAACGCAGAGGTTTTCAGAGTGTGGGACAAGAAACTGCTGGCAAAGTACAACTTAGCAAAATATTTCTAAAGATTTTAAGGCAATAATCTTCCAACTTGCAATGTTTACCCCGGGGAGGGGATGAATTCACACCTAACAGACACAATGCACATTATCTGGGTGATGGGCACACTCGTAACTTTAACTCAGAACAACTCATGTAACCAAAACATTTCTACCCCCATAATATTCTGATATTAATATATATATGTGTAAATATATATATATTTACCTTACGTAAAAAAATACAAAAAACATTATTCTTTGTGTGTTTTCAGAGGATGGACCCCTTTCCCATTTTTGTTTTCTTTCTGTGATCAGGGGTATGTGTCTTCTCTGTTTTATGGTCTTCCCCTGTGATTTTTGTCTCTATTGTTAAAACAGTAAAAGAGCCATAGGATTTTAAAAGACCAAACATATGTTCATCGTTATGGAATTCTTGTGAGATCATTTATTTTCAGATAGGTCTCCTGGTTGGTGAGAATACTGTGGGAATGTGAATCTCTCGTCCTTCTGAAATCCTCTCCAGGACTTCAGTGGTTACTGCATCTGTATTGAGTTCATTGCTCTAGACTATTTTTGGTTAGTGTTTTACAAGCGTATGAAAGGAAATAGAAATTATTAGTCTATTACAAAGTGTTTACTTGCTGTTAAGATTTAAGCTAATGTTCAATTCCCATGGAAGAAAGTGGTAGTTTTGTTTTCTGATTGAAAACAAAGGAAAGTTTAGGCTGTGTCATTTTAATCCCAAGTCCTAGCAAATGAAAAAAATAGGTGTACTTACTATACAATGGAATTTTCCTACTCAAATTTAACTATAAAACATGACTACTTTAATAGGATAAAAAACAAGTGTCTACTTATATTGCAGTTTTCACAAGCATAACACCTACCAGCTTATCAGGCGTCTGCTTTGATAAGACAGAGGTAACGTCTGCTCAAGTCTGTATCCACTGTACGCTATAGATAGCCATAGCATGGTTCCTAGTGCCCATAGGCCAGTAAACATATGTGGAATGATTATTTTTATTGTTGTTCATAGTATCACACATAGTTTAAGTGTTCAAAATGCACGGTAAGGACTGATGAACAGACGTAAACAGTTGCTATGTTTTATATCATCCTCAACACAATTATCATTTTCAGAAACATCAGTTTTCCTGTGTTCCTCTTTCATCTCAGTCCTTCAGAAGACACAGTGTTATACATTCTATCTAATAATAAAAATAATTAACAACTTAATGCACAATGATAAATGTCACATTTTGCTAAGCATCATAAATGTATTATTTCATTTCATCCTTACCCCAATCTTGTGAAGAAAGTATTATTAATTTACATTACACATGTAAACAAAATGAAATTTAAAAGACAGACCATAACTCAATCACCCAGGATTAGGTCCAAGCTGGAACACAGTGTGGCATGTCTCATTACAGAGGCTACGCTTTCCACCTCTACCGAAACCACTGCCTGTATTAAGTATTTTCCAAGTCCTTATTTCTCTCCATTTTCATTGCCACGAGATGCAATTCCTTATCACTGCTCCTCTAGACCACTGCCATCAATTGTTAAAGGACATTTCCTAATATTTGAAATGACCACAATACTCTATTATTAATATTTATGAATGGGAAGTAAAAAAAAATCCCATACATCTGCCATAGCAAATAAAGTCTTTTATCATTTACAAGTAGCATACATTTCCAGCCTTTGTTTTATAATTCACCTATAAACTGTATGTCTATCTGGCCCTGCAATATTTACAATATGCCATATTCACATTTTACCTCTCTGTAGGATCCATATTATTATCATTTTACAGATAAGGATACTAAAGTACTAGCAGGTTTAATTGTTCAAGTTCCCTTATATTTTAAAGGTAGAACAAGGAGAAAAAGCCAAAGTTTTAATCCAAGATAACTTTGATTCCCAATCCTATGTTCCAAACCAGTCTGTCACAATGCAAACAATATCAAAAGGTTATTTTTCTTCAGCTTTACCCAGTTTTAATCCTATCATCTAAAATGACAGGCTTAATAGCCTGGTATTTATCAATAAGGAAGACAACCTAATTTGTCAGATCACCACATCTTAGCTTAATGTTTCCAATTCCATTGGAACTTTCATCCCAAAGTTCATTGAATGCTTGCGTGTTTGCATTTATAATAAATAAAAATGATGTCGCATTAAAACAAAGACAATATACTTCTACTTTAATTGATTTTCTACTAACCAAGATTTAAGTTACAAAATAAATCAAATGAGAGGATATTTTTGCAAGATACAGGGAAAATATATAGGCACAAAGGAAACATATTACTTAACAGACTTAAAATCAAGAACATTATTATTTTGGAAGAAATCAAAACAATGTCTTGATACTATCTAATTTTTTTTCTTAATCTGAACTGAAGCTGAAAACACACTGGGTATTCTTTTTTCAAACAGTGGCTTATGCCAATGTTTACGACCCATCTTTGTTGAGCACCAACTTGAAAAATGGTTTATTTTTGGTATTAAATTTGATATGTTGTTTTAAAAGATTCACAAACCCAACAAAATATATTTGCTCTAATTACTATTAGAGTAGGCTTTATTATCTTCTGCATATATTTTGTTTAAAATCTAATTCTGATGTCTTTGTGAATGCTCACCCAAAAGATTCTGTGTAAATAAAAGTTGTCAAGACTATAGTTATCTGGGTGATGGGTTAAAATACTTGATGCATTCTCTTTGAATTTAATAGCATAATAAGAGAAAATATCCAAGAAATTATATTAAATCTGGACATAATCCAAGTTATCATTTCCAAGAGAAATCCACTCACTTTATATGATGCCTCTTCCAGTAACTAAATGTAGGAAGCACACATAATTATATAATAGAAATGATGTAATGATTAATGGGTTGAAAGGAATAGGAGAATGTGACTCATCAATGAAGATACGTTTTAAGGAAAGAGCAAAGGGTGGATTGAATTAAGGGGCCATAATCTAATAGTTGTCATTTCTGAAGCTTACAAGAAAACTTCACCATAAGAAGTAAAATTGTAAAAATGGTTGCTGATGAAGTCAGCTGGCCCAAGTTCAATTTTTTTTTTTTAATGGGAAAAGAGAAAGTAAAAGAGAGAAAGACTCTGAGAGAGGCTCTGTATGGAGTGGAAGATTAGGAAAGAGAAAGAAAGATACATTTCTTGTATGATAAAATCCTTATTTGAAATACTTTTTCCATTCTGGATGTGTTTTCCCAAAAACACAGTTGAAATTCATCTGTAATGTGTGGAATATGGTGGTACCTCAAGTCTGTTGGTGTAAATTCTATGCATAAGTGAATTACCAAGAAGGGAGGTATAAAAGGAGCTGCCTACAGATGTAAAAAGAGAATATGGGGCCAGTAGTTGATATATGCAACCTGCTTAAATTCTGTTTTCAAAAATAAGATGTTTCCCACTTATAATTTAGCAAAGTCCAAACCTCAGTCCCAATAGTAGGAATTTTATGATCCAAGTAAAAGTTTCTCATATTCTTCCTCTAAGACAAACCTGACATCATGAGCATTTTGCTAAATAAAAAGCCTAAGAATAGCATATAGCAATTAAAATGACCCCAGCAGTTTACTATGTAAATTTGTCATAAATAAATTTTGTTGACTACTCTAACATTAATGCTATTCTCTTTATTTTGTGATATAATTCCCTTATATTTTAGGAAGACTTTTCTGTGAACTCAGATAACTCAAAAATGAAAACTAAATAATAACTCAAATTCCAATGAAATGCCAGTTGGGAATGGAAATGCTGCAACATTTGGAGAGATGAGTCAACAGTATAATGGATTGCAGACCCCTCATTCAACCCCAAAATATTAAAACAGAGAGAAATTGATTGTTCAATTATATTTTTGTTTACTCACTTTATGAAGACAGTCTTTCATTTGACAAGTATATCCTTCTCATACATTCTATAATTGATGGTAAGGGAGTTGACAGGATAGTAAACATAAATTAGTATATTATATAGTATATTAGAAGGTGTATGCAATTATATACATAAGTAAATAAAGGAGAGGGAGATAGAGGGCCACGAGAAGATCCTTGGAAAAGGTGGAAGTCTGCCAGCCAGGAAAAGAGCCCTCACCAGAAACTGAAACCTTAATTTTAGACATCTCAGTCTACAGAACTGCAAGAAAGCAACATTCTGATATTTAAGTCACATAGTGTATGCTATTTTTTATGGCAGCTCAACCAGACTGATAATAAGTACATAAACCCAAAGCAGTGGAGAGTCAATATATGCTTGATGTGTCAATACGCGTGACTTGTGTGATGAATAGAATTCATTATGTTGAGTAATATTCTCATCTTTGATGAAATGCCTTGGTGATCTCACAGTAAATTTCTATTCTGGCAGAGACATTACATGAACAATGATTATGTAAGAAATTTTAACAACAGATTTGCAATTTTTTAGAAAGAAAGTAGATTGAATCAAAATTAAAGGAAATAATTTATATTCATGTTTTAAAAATTACTGAATTTTCTTCTATTTAGATAAAAATGCAGTCTCTACTGCTCATTTATATTTTTATCAGTTGCATTTTGAAAAGTTTTCATTTAGGAACATGGCAAGTTTTTTTTTTCAATAATCACATATAATTAGAAAAAAATAGTTGAATTAACCAATTTCAAAAAACAGAGTGTTTAATATATAGTCCAAGAAGGTATTCTGGGTTTATTTATGCAGAAATAAATTTAGTATATAAATACTTCTACATTTTTATCTAAATATAAAAATTGAAACAAGGAAACTGCCTTTTAATTACATATTACATATTGGATATAACCATAATAAAATAAAATAATAATAAAAATTATAATAAAATTTCTTCAGAGGATATAAAAGAGCACCAAATGAAAATTCTTTAAAAATGTAAAATGGAAAAATTCTTTTTAAAAACAGTTCTTCTCCTTCAGGAAAAAAAATAGATCATTAGACTTGGATAATATTAAATGCCATTTTTTTTTTTTTTGAGACAGAGTTTCACTATGTCACCCTCGGTAGAGTGCTGTGGCATCACAGCTCAAGCAACCTCAAACTCTTGGGCTTAAGCTATTCTCTTGCCTTAGCCTCCCAAGTAGCTGGGACTTAAATGCCATTCTTAAACATAAAACCATGCTCTTAGGTGGCAAATTTGAATGTTTAATAGACCATGGGGTCAAATGGTTTTTTTTTGTTGTTGTTCTTTTTATTTATAATTTCACTTTAGAAGAATTTGTGGATTAGAATTCATCATTCCTCATATTTTCCAGAGGAGATCCAAGGTAGAAGATGAGTTAAACACAGCCTACATTTACCCTTCACCTTGTTTACCACGGTGTTGCACACTCTGATTTAAAGGCTACGGTATTTCTGGTTATATCCTTTCTGAGACATAGTTGAATTTCATTTACACACCCCCTATGAAGGTAAATGAGGCCTTGTGACTTTTTATGGCCAAAGAAATACATGTGGAATTATTGTGAGTCACTACCAGGGATATATATTGTAAGCGCCAGCATGTGATCCACACGTGCTTTTCCCATTCCCCTGTTTCTGTAACAGACACTCAATTTTCCATTCCTGAGTAACAAAAACATAGGGCCTTTAGCTGATCTGCTCTCAGTAGACAGGTAGAATGCAAGAGAAATAAACCTTTGCTATAAGTCTGATATGGGGGGCTTGCTTGTTACTGGAGTGTATTCTAACCTATACTGAATTATACATCTAATACATTAAACTGTGTAGTACTATTTAAGAAAATAGGATATGTAATCTTAGCTTCCTGTTTAGCTTTCTGGAAGAGGATAACTGTCATGGTATAAATGAGGGTGTGGCGCTTATCAAAAATTTTCAGTTGAATTCAGGGGAAAGAGACACTGGAAACTATAATTTTTCTTACATTAAAAAAAAACTAAAGGAAAGAGTCAGATAAGTATCTTTGAAAGAAGGAATTTTACTATTGACTCACATGAGGTATAGAGGACTCAATGGAAGATTTTCAGGAGACAGGGAGGATGGGACCTGTAGTCAGAAACATCAAAGTACAGTGAGAATTGGAGGCTGGGAATGTGGAGCAATAGGTTTCCTGGAGTTTTGTGAGGTATAAAAAGAGGAGGAATATGAGATGTTAGAGGTAATTCTGATGGTTTTAAGAAGATAGTTTTGGAAAGGCTGTGGTTATTAAAAGAAAGATTGGGGTGTTTGCAGCATATATAGAATTCTGACACTCACATGTGACTTCTGTTGATGGCTTCAGAAGTGTCTCTTACTAGACACCCAGAAACAGAGGTCTGGACAGAGGTGATTCTACCCCAAGCACGTGAGCTCCCTCCTGTATCTGCCGTAAAACCTTCCTTGCTCCTTTAGGGTCAGCCTTTCTCCAAGCATATGGGCACGATCTTGACCACTTCTATTGTGACCCTTCTTTCTACCTTGTATAACTAATATTCATGTAAAAAACTGTAACAGCAAGCACAGTTAATTTTTCTTAATGGGAAGTAGGCTTCTTGAAGGCTTATATGACTCTGATTCATTTTAAAACTTGTCATTATCTAGCATCTGAAAAGTAATAGACAAATGGGATATGGCCATTAAATTAAGGAGTTCTCCACTGCTGTCCATAAGCATAATCCCCAAACCACACTTCCAGGTGACCATTTCACTTTCACCTCTCTCCTTGAGCACTCTCCCTTATCTTTATTGTCAGAACATAATTTCCATTTATAATATAAGAAAGAAGCAATGAGAAATCATGCCCCAAGTTCCCACCGGGGTATCTACCCACACATGAGCATCAGTGCCCAGACTCCCTGCCTTCCCTCCTATACTTGTATCCTTAATGAACTCCCTGGCTTTTAGCTACGGTTGGTGCCTCCATTTCTCTTTACTTTCCCATCCTCTCTTATCTGCCTCAGGATATCTCTGAAGCAATTCTCCCCTGACACTCTAGTACCCTCCGTGTTTCCTTTCCCATTGGATTATTCCATAAGCATTCGAGGATGTTTTTATTTATTTGTCTTAGAAACGTACCCTCTCTTTTACTCACTTTCCCCAAAGCTACCTCTTTTGCTTTTCTGCTCCCTTTCTACAAATTTTCTGTGAAAAATTAACTGTGCTTACTGTTACAGTTTTTTCTTTCCAAGTTTCTCTTGAACTTACTCCAGTCAGGCTTCTGCATATTGTACTTAACTTGTCCAAAGTTGAGCTCCAAACACTCCTGAGACTTCCAGCCTCCTTGCCATATGTGTTGTTATTAAAGTTGTTCCTGTCTCATTCCTCCAGTTTCTCAGTCCAAAACCTTTGGAATCATCCTTAATTCTTTTCTTTTCTCCACCCTACAGTAAATTATGCCCTTAAAATAACAGGGTGGCCATAAAGTTTGCAATTTAAAATGGCACATGGACTTCACAGCCATTCTGTATGTTTAAGGCAGATCCATCCATCCATCTGCACTCTTACCAATTAGGTATCATGTATCACTCCTAAGACCTTATTGAGCCCTTTGCTTCTGCTTTTGCCCCGTGTCAATCTGATTTTTCACACAATAGACCAAGCATGTCACTTCCGTGCTCAATATCATGCAATGGTTTTGGACATCACTCAGAGTAAAAACAAAATTCCTTATAATCTTACTAGGGCCTACAAGACCTTACATAAATCCCTTGTTTACATCTCTAAGTTCTCTTGAGCCCTCCAGATATTCCTGTCTGTTCTAACCATTGTCCTCTCACCATACTCCCAACACAGAATCCATGCTACCATCTCTTACACTTACAAGGCCCTCTGCCCAGAACGCTCTCCAAGGCTTGCTCCCCCATGTCCTTAGACTGTTATCCTACTCAGCAAAGCCTTCCCTGACTACATCATCTAAAATTCAAACCTGCCACTCCACATCTCATCCTCTCCCCCTGTTTTACTTTTATAGTTAGGTATCACTACCTACTACACTATGTCCATTATCATGTAGATAGATGGATATGGTAATAATCTTATCTTTTTGACTTAGGTATGCTTGTGAACTGGATTTTTTTTGGGAAATACAACCTTTATTTGTAGCATTTGCTGAATTTGAAAGGGTAGATACCCTAACCATGACTAATTTCAGGCTATCAACATGAAGTCTCTGGACACAGAGATGTGGAGACACATTCACAGTCAATCTTGTGACCTGAGGGAAGCCGGCTTCAGCACACTTGTCTGTCTTTCTTACTAGAATATAAGCAACATAAGGAAAAGTATTTTAGTCAGTTTTTTAACAATATATTTCCCCAGCGTCTAGAATAGTATCTCGTATATAATAGGAACTTGACAGTATTTATTGAATTAATGAATGAAGAAGCCAGGAGAATTCAGATGAAAATGTTCTCTTATAACTGGGGGGAAACAAAGAAATTCAACACAGCAAATGGCACATGACCTGGAATTATGAAATTCAAGTGGATTCTGAATATCTGATATGAGAAGGAACCTCAGGGAGAGAGATTCCCAGTGAAGGAAACATTAAGAGGATGGTGAATAAAGGGAGGCAAAAAAAGGTAGTTTGCAATAACTGAGTCAACAAGTATGTGCATAATGGAACAGAATTTCATTCAGCTCACTTTCTGAATTCATACTACAAAAATATTTCCTGTAATAAATCTTGCTCAAGATTTTCAAGTTGAATAAAAACATGCCATAACAAATTTCAATATATAATAGAGCAATTAGGACTAAACTCTCTCCTACGTAGGGTTACTTTCCATAAGATGCATTATCATAGCATCTTCCTCACATTGTTGAAGGAAAATGTCTTCCAAGAAAATGAAGAAGTCTACAAATAAAGTATATGAGACCAAAAAAGTCCTTTACATTTAGATGAAACTCTGGAAGTGATACAAAATACTGAAAAGGATAAAGTATAAAGGACGTAGCTTGGCACATGCATTTACTGTCTGTGTCATGTTGCTATGTGTGAGAATATTTTAAAAATTGGGATAGCGTTGTTGTTTCTATAAAGATTCACCATGTTTCACCAGCATGAGATGATACAGTTGAAAAATGAGAGAAACATCTTGTGTAGTGAATTGATAGCCACAACCAGCGTGGGCTGCCATGAAGTGCTGAGTGGCAATGGGAGAGCTCTTGGCAGAGTTCATATTTGTCTTTGAGAATTGGCAGAAGGAGCTTAAGAGAGTGGATTTGATGAAGACACTGTGTTTCAAATCAAGTTAAGGATGGTTCAAGAAATTTGTGAAGCATATAAACCTATACGATATGAACAACTTGGATAGAGACTTCGATTGCAATTGGAGCTCTGGAAGTTTTCCCCTTTGAACTACAGAGACCCAGTGACAAAGGTAATTATAGTACAGTGCAAATTTCTAATCTTACTGAAATGTGGCTTTTTTTCTTTTTTGTTAGTGAATGACTTTTCATATATTTATCTCAGAAAATGAGAACTAATGTACCAGGACTTGTTACCAGGTGAGACGTAATTAACCTAAGTTATATTAGAACAATATAAAGTCCAGTCCTAAGCTTGGGAAAGTTCATTCTCTTCTCCTAACTAGATGGGTCATATACAATTGCTGAGAAATGGAAATAATCATAGACAATTCCTAGGTCTCTTTCTAATAAGGAGGTTGAGACCTCATTACATAAGTTCTATAGTAGAAAGTGGGTTAAAATTTATCCTTTAGATAATAAAGAGGTTTTTACATGTCCCCCTAAGGAAGTGATGTGGTAAATGTTATGCTTTCCCAGTATTTTATCCGGCAGTATTGTTTAGAAAAGATGAAAAAAATAAAAAGAGAGAGTGAGCAAGATTAAAAATGGAGAAAACAGAAGGAGAAGGCTTTAGTATAAGACGCCAACAATAAAATCCTAAACTAGTACATAGCAGTAGAATAGAGGAAAAAGTCATATTTGAAAGCCATTGTTTGTTTGGAATCTATATAAGTTAGGAGCTGATTGAATTTAGGAGGCGAAGGATATATAGTGTTTCAAAGCTTGAAAGAGTGGCAGTATAATCACTTTAATTTGGCAACCCAGGAGGAGGGGGTAGGTTCAATAATTCAATAAACATTTATTAAGCCCTACTATGTGCCAGGAATTGAGCTAAGCACTATGAATTATAAGCATAGCGATGAATGAAGCAAGATGGATGAGAAAGGAAATTTTAGAGTGAATTTGAGTTGCTGAAAGATCCCATAGGAATAAATGTTCAACAGGCATTAGAAATGTGGAACTAGTTTAGGTTTATTATCTCATTTATATTTTTTATTTTAATATAACAACGAGTTTTCTCTCCATATTTGCAGCTGTACAATGAGATCACCACCAGTATAAAGCTTACAGAATTGAACTTTGCAATGTCTTTGTTATATAAAATGCCTTATTAGAGAAAAATGAAAATAAAATAGTTTCAATATAATTCATCATAATAAAGTTATTCTGGGTCCAAATTTGGTTATACATTTTCTTATGGAAGATCTGACTTTGGAGAATAAAAGTTATAGGTTAAAGAAGAGAAATTGAACATGTGACCAGGAAAAAATAAAACTGCTTGCAATTTTAACCATAATATCCTGAATTCCATTCTGTAAAATCGATGGACCCTTATCTTTGCCCGTTTATGTGACTAATCCTTGTCAGACTTTGCAAGGAAATGAAATGGAATTCCTTGCTCATTTTTAAGAGCCACAGATGTCAGAATCTTCAGCAGCCCAGAGCAAAATGACCATGGTCGATTTGTCTCTGCAGTCTCACTATCACATTTTTGCCACTGTAAATATATTTCTGTCTTCGGGCTGCCATTGTATATTATGGAAGCATCGCACGCAGCTTCAAATATCTAAACTGATGTCAGAATCACTTTTATAGTCAGGATTACAAATATTTACCACTGTGTATTTCCTCTTTCTCACCTAATTCTTCCCCAGTGCCACTCAGAATTTTTTACACAGAGCAATATTGGGAACCTCTAAGCTAAAGTTATAGTTCAAGAGACCTTTCTGGAAAAGACCACATCTATGAATAGATTTATATGCTATTTCCCTGCGAAATGGTGATTTTTATTTTAGTAATGAAAACGCATGCAACAGGAATCAGGGCCTTGCGTCTGACGTGAACTTGGTCGGGCACCCTCCTCAGCACAGCACTGCAAGGGAAGAGATGCATTTCTTGTTCCACACGTGCTTGTCCCTTGGAATGACAAGATTCCTGCTATGGGATTTGTTGACTTGGCAACAAAGGAGGAGGAGGAGGAGGCCTAATTGGAATGTTTATTTAGAAAACAAAAATCTACAGAGTATTCCACATATTCGTAAATTATGATTTGGTGAGATGTGGCTCCTGGTTTACTAGCAAAGGTTTAAATGTGTTATCTATATGATATGAGATATATATATATATATATATCTGAGGGGAGTGAGTAAAGAGTCAGATTCCAGTAACACTTAAAGTACAGCCTGGTAAGTGACTTTAGGCAAACCCGAACAGTTCATTGATTCCTATCATTATAAACAAGTAATGGCAATTTCACATTATAATGATGGCAGCCTGGCTAGACCTGATCTGACCTCTTCCAATTTTTAGTTAAAAAGAGAGAAGCTCAGAGCTACAGTTTGGAGCGGTGATACCCAAAGGTTATATCCCAAATATCTACTGAATAATGGCTGAGTGTGTCACTGATTGTGTTGAATTACCTAAAATGCACCTCTGAACTGCACAGGCTCTGCATTCCTGACCAGATTACTTGTAACTCTAAAAAAGCTAAAGTGAGGCTTGGACATACACAACTCCAGGCTGATTTCTCCTTCAGGGGCCAAGAGAATGCAGGAAAGTAAGATCAAATAGCCAACTCCTATACACAGCACAGGCAGACCGGGCGCATACCTTCCATTCTCTCTATGCTTTATCTATTCATACTGACACCAAAAAATACTTAACTACTACTTTTTTCTCTGCACATTCACACTGAAAGTGAACATGCCATAGAGACAGAGAGTGCCAGGGGGTTGTGGGCTTCACTATTAGACGCATTGTGGCATTGGAGTAAGAAGAACAATAGGAAGTGTGTTGGGAAAATACAAAGTTACTATGGTACTTTGGCAAGAGCCTCTCAATGAGAGGTTAAATCTGTTCACCTGCGATAAAGACGGCATTCCAAATAGAGGGAGAAATGAGTGAGTAGTTAGTACAACTTGTTAAAATATTCAGGTCACAGCAGACAGACAAGGCGGGAAGGAAAGAAGAAAGGAAGGAGGAATGGAGGGAGAGGTGGACATCTTTTACATGTTAAGCTAAAGTTTAGACCACTTAAAATTTATATATGAAACAAAGGAAATGTCAAAATACAGAACACATAGGTATGTGATATTAATATATATGATTTACACTTTTATGCTGGACACTGGGCTGAATCATTTAAATATACTTTTCATTCCTCACAAGTATTCAAAAGTGCAAAAATACAATAATAAATCATGACTCAGTGAGACATGGTATATAAAATAAAAAAAGGGGTTATACTTAGGAAATATTTTAACATTATGCATCCTTGTAGTAGATCTCAAAAAAATCTTATATTTATCTGCATGGATATTGAAAATTTGGAGTTTGGCAAAATTAAACATACTTGGTAAAACAGGAATAGTAAAATGTATCTACTTGAATGTCAAATCCACATTTTGCTTCCTGGAAAAATACTAAAAGAAACTCTACTAAATTCAGGCTCAAGATAGTGGTGACCTTGATCATAACTATGATTTCTCATTCATAAATCACAAAAACAACTAGAAACTAACAGCAATCACCTCATTTGCTATCTTGCTCAGAGAGATGCATAAGCACAGATGAGGTAAGGGTGTGTTTTAGATTTTATTTATTTATGGTTTATAAGTATTTGTTATTCCTTTCTGGAATGGGAGTGTACTTCCTACCCTATTGACATCAAACTCCATCATACATTTTCTTTTGGCCAATAAATCATGATTGAAAGTGATATTAGATAAAAGATTTAAGTAACAACAAATGATTTGAATAAAGATTATTTTTCAAATCATTAAGAGAAAAGCACTCTTTTAAATAAGTGATGATGTAGTAACAAGATAGCTTTATAGAAAAAGAAAGCTATTCACTTTCTTGCATTCACTTGCATTCACTCCTCATACCAACTACCCAGCTAAATTACTGTACTCCACTGTACCAATGGAGTACAGATAGGCACAAAAAAATTGAAATATAATAATATAAGTATCTAAAATTTCCAAGAGTTGAGCTGTAGAGAACTGAGCTGCCAGGGACCCATGTGATATCAGGAGAACAAACCCAAATGAAAATAACAATCAGGCCTTTATTCACTCACTGAGATATCTTTAACAGGAAGCTAAACAGGAAAAAGCACCAAAAGCCCCACTGTTTTATTTTCTCCCTAGCACTGGACAGGGCCGGGGCAAGGGTCAGACATATTAGCCCAGATCGGGGGGAATCTTCTCCCTGCCCAGGGAGCTCCAGGCAAAATGCCCCTGTGTTTTTATATAACTCTGGGAAAGGGAGGGAGAAGAAAAGGAACTAGAACTGGCAAGGTACTGAATGTTGAATCCAAGTGGGGAAAGTGTCTGTAGGGCATCCTGATAAGTCATATCTGTGACAGAGATAGCTGAGAAAAGACTTAGCCACACCTGTCCCCACCCACACACCAAGGAGACTCCAAAGGAAGGCATTTGAGTTAGAACTCTAGATATACCTAAGAGGACTGGGGTGGCCAGGAGTGCTGAGTCCTTAACTTTAACTCCCAGACTATGCATAAAATCTAGGGCAGGGAGGGCAGACCTCCCCCTTGAGGTCTGCCAGGTAAAGGCTTTGTAATTCCCCATGTTTGTGCCTAAAAGAACATGAGTGGGATTTTGGCCTGGAGCCAGACTTCTCAAAGAACCATAATGTGTGAACTATCCCATAAGCAGGAAGTAAGGAAACATTTTCTAGTCCTACCACAAAATCTAGAAACAATATGGGAAAAGATGGGCAGAACTAGTTACATAAGAATAAAATTAAAATGTGCATAGCAAAATGTTCCATGAGCCAAGTTAAAGGACAGTGAAAAACTGAAAAATTGGTTTACAATGTTACACACAATGGGTTACTATCTACAATGCATAAATGTATAAGTAACTTCTACAAGACAAAAATACACATTAACAAGACCAACAACCCTATAGAAAAACGATCTCCAAATATGAAGAGACAGTTAAAATGCAAATGACTCTAATCATATGAGAATGTGCTTAGTATCGTTCATGCTAAGAGAATTGCAAATTAAAACTACATGGATACTCCTATACTATTTCTCACATATCAGACTGGAAAAATCAGTTTAACAACAGTGTGTTAGTGAAACGGTGAACAAGCAGACACTGTCATTACTCTCTGTTGGAGCTGCCAAATGGTAAAATGCCTGTGAAGGGCATATCTCAAATATTTAACATAATTATATATATATGGATTTATATATTTAACATATTTATATATAATAATATATGTGTTAATGCATATATTTACCCTTTGAGCTAGCAATGTAACTGTATGAACATGGATTTAAACTGTGCATTGAAACAGATTTTTGCCAAGGTAACACCAAGTGCACCGGCCTCTCTTGAGTCCCTTTCTACCTCCTTTACCTCTTTGCCTCGGCTCCCCCAGATGGCAAGACCACCCTTCTCTTCCTCTTTCTCCTTGGCCAACTCAAGGTGAAGATGATGAGGATCAAGATCTTTCTGATGATCCACTTCCATTTAATAAATACTAAATATCTCTTCCTTGTGATTATATTAATATTTTCTTTTCTTTAGCTTACTTTACTGTAAGAATGCAGTATGTAAGGCATATATCACAACTGTTGATGTTGTTGGTGGGTTTCTGGTCAACAGTAGGCTGGCAGGACTTAAATTTGGGGAGAGTCAAAGTTATACATGAAGTTTGGAGTACATGGGGGTTGATGGCCCTAACCCTGTGTTTTTCAATAGTCAAATATATATATATTTAGAAAGAGAGAATTATGCAACCTTAAAATGGAATAAGAAACATCTATATATAGTACTATGACATAATGTCCTAGATACCTTGTTAAATAAACTACCAAGGCAGGGTCTGGCAGCTAGTGCTCTGATCGTGGCCGAGGAGAACTGACTGCATCGCCCAAGTTGTACCTGCTTCCCAGGGCAAGGTGAGCACCGGAAGGCCGGCCTCCCTCTCCCCAGCTCAGAGCACGTGTGAAGGGTCAGCCCATCTTCACACGTCAAAGGCTTGGCTGAGGCTTCTGTTGAGACCGGATCAACGTCATCTTCTGCTTCAAAATCCTGCTTCTTTCCCTTCCCTGTAGAGGTGTTGTACCAACTGTGGGTCTGAGGTAACCTGTGTAATCAGTGGCCAAGAGAAAAGGACAAAGGTGCCTGAGGCCAGAGACCCAAGCGAGAGTTACAGACAATGTCAGATGCAGAGAAAGAGGGTATTTATACCTCGACGCCGCCTTTGTGTCTCGTCTCACTCATGAGAGTGACCTACTTCCAAATCTTTAGAGCGCTCAGATTTCTCTTTGTTCTTAAATAAAAGTTGCCTTTGTTATACTGAAGCCTGAGCACAGGTCCTTTGCCTTCCTCTCCGAGCTCTCCGGCTGCTCCAGTTTTACTTCCGGTCCCCACACACTTTCGTTTTCTATTGTCCGCGCCTGGGTTGAACCGGATGGTTCTGAGTAATCCAGGCCAGCTGAGATTGGGGACCCGGGAGCCCAGCCCACAGTACCAAGAAACCCATATAAACTACCTGCACGCTGATTTCCTTCGCAGAAGCTGATTCCTGGGGGAGGGGAAGGGTCTAATTTGGAACAAGTAGTACCAGGAGTATTTCAAAAAAGCAAAACTTGGATATGAATTGAAGCTGCTTTTCTCCCCACCACATGGCAATCTGTAAGAGAGAGGCAGATAGGCTCTGTCACGGCGGGCAGCACGAGCGTCAAAACTGTTACAGTGGCGGACTGGTGTCGCATAGTGAAAAAGGCCCTTCCCCCTGCAGTGTATATGCTGTTGAGAACTATGGAGAGAAACTGCGACTATGAGAATCCCAGAATTAAATGGCTTATAGTGAGTAATTACAATTAAAAACTGCACGGGAAAATCTGAGTGCTTTTTGGTGGAATGCAAGGAGGCTGTTATCTTTTAGAAGAAAATCCAGGTGGATGATCACTTGAACTCCCAGCTGTGACCGATACATGCTATAGCAAGGTCCAGACAATTTGGGGCCTCGGAAATGACATGTGGAATGGGTATAGCTGGGTTGATGCTTCTAAAAATTCTCTAATCCTCAAATTTTCCAAACTTTACTGAGCCTGCAGAAGCAGCACACATCTTTATAAGAAAGGATAGCACATCTCACTGGCATCATGATCAGAGGCTCCTCCCATACAAGATGTGTCCCCTGAAATGTGTCCTGGCTTGGAACATGATGGGCCACATGAGAGAAGAAAAGAATAATCCTTTCAAAGCACACAGGACCCACATAGCACGTGCCAGCAGGAATCAGTGGGGCACAGTAAACATGTAACTAGCTCCTGACAGAGATTTGTTACCGGTGACAGACTATATGTTGGGTACAAAGAAATTCTCAATGTATTTTCTACCAGGATAAAGAATGTAACAACTTGTCAAATACTTAAAAAGTTGACACAAACATACTACTGAGATGGCTCCCAGAAGCATGGAAACTCAATGGCCTATAGTACTAAATAAAGCAGAAATGCCAGAATTTACATGGCATTTAGTGGGGGAGAGAAAGTATTTAAAAGCTAATAGAAATGAGTGTGCCAAAATGAATATAGCATTTAAAACCAGAAAACTCACAATATTTATCAAAATCATAAGAATGCTCTGGTGAGAGGAGCACCAGCTTCATTTGTATGTCCAGTGTGGTTCTCTGCCAGCTACAGATAATGATTAAAGATCCATAACAGGACAGGCCCACATAATAGCAATGGCTATGGTAGAATCTCAAAACAACAGGGTTCAGGCAGCAAGAAGGGACAGCGTCAGGTGGATGAAATTCTTAGAGTGGCAAGATCAGAGAAACAGCAGGGAAACCTGACCAGGCAGAAACGTAGGGGTTTCTCTAGGGGCAAATTTGAAGGACAAGCAGTAGGACACAGCTCAAGATACAAAATCAAAACATTCCAAAGATAATTACAAATCTGAAGGTAGGTGTCCCAGAGGGAAGGTATGATACCTAGCTGGTGTGTGGCCTCATGAGAGAAACAGTGCTCAGGAGGAGGAACCCTGGAACAAACACCATGGCAAGGACAAACAGTCATAAATCTCCCAAGTTGTTCCTAAAGGGACCTAGAGTCATTTGCTCTGGCAACTGTATATGAGGGAAAGAAAAATCCACAAACATTTTAAAAACTGGTGGAACATTGGCCATGTCATGTCAAAAGAACAGGATAAACAGGTGGTTAATGAGCACATGAAAAGATGCTCAATATCATTCGTCATTATGGAGATACAAATTGAAATCAAAGTGACATATCACCATACATCGATCAGAATGGCTAAAATTAAATACAGCGACAACACCATACGCTGACAACTCTGTGGAGAAATTGGAACATCGACTTTTACAGCCAGTCTGGAAAACAGTTTCATAGTTTCTTAATGAACTAAACATGCAACTACCATCTAATTTATTAATTGCACGCTTAGGCGTTTAACCCAGAGAAATTAAAACTTATGTTAACACAAAACCATTAAATGACTGCTTATAGTAGCATCAGCCATAGTAAGCAAAATCTGGAAATAATCCAGATATCCTTCAACATAGTTAAACAAAATGCAGTATATTCATACCAAGGAATACTATTTAGCAATTAAAAAGAAACAGACTATTTTACATTCAGTAACCTGGATAAATCTCTAGGGAAATATGGTGAGTGTAAAAAGCCACTTTCAAAAAATTCCACATTGCATGTGTTTATGTATATGTTGTTATTGAAATAGTAAAATTATGGAAATGGAAAACAGGGGGTTCCCAGGGGGTAAGGGGGAAGAGGGGGTGGGAGGGAAGAGGGTATGACTATAAAAGACAACAGGAGGGATCCTGGTGATGGAAATGTTCTCTGTCTTGACTAATAAATTGATGTCAGTATCTTGGTCATTTAATACATATACTTAAAATGTATGTACCTACAATTAAACATATGATGTTTAATATATACTTACAATGTATGTACCTATAAACATATATTTGATACCTATACTTACAATGTATATACCTATAATCTATGATATATTCTAGGTAGTACATATTTGCATAGCCAAAAGGCTATATTTTTTAGATTTCTTCAAAGTTAAGTGGTCATGTAATTAAGTAAACAAACACATTAAGTGGAACTTCCAAGAAGGCTGCTTATGGGAAGCTAATTCAACTCAAAGCTGCACCTCTTTTGCTTCTTCCAAAAGTGTTGGGATTTCATGCATGAGCCACTCTACCCAGCCCATTTTAATCTTTATGAAGTATCGGTAGTCTCTAAGTTACTAAGAAAAAAAAGAGTAGACAGCATAGAGTGTATCTGTAACATACAGTATAGGGGGTGGTTAATGGCAAGGAAGGGAGACTGGATCTGGGATCAAGGGAAGTAGAGACTGCAAGATGTGCCACGTGTTGAGGTCAAGAGCAATCACGTGCTGCAGATATGGTAGCTGACAGTGATCTGCCCTTGGTTGGATCTTCTTTTGGTCATTCCTCCCCAGCTTTGGCCTCTGAGACACAGTCATAGTCACATAGGAGTAGTATATTATGGGAATAGATTGGCTGAGACCCCATGGGCCCTTTGGGGTAAAGCCTGCAGATGGGCCACCCTGTACTCCTAATTGAAAAGAAAGGAGTCTGAAGGTGCCAATCAGGGGAATGTGTACATGACTATCCCTACACGGGGAAATCAGAGGTGCTGGCGAGCTAAGACCATCAACTAGTAGCTTAGGCTAGAGAAGCTGAGATGTCTGTTTGAAAAGATGAGACCTGCTCCCCCCTCTCTTCTCACTGCACCATTATCTGGCCTCTTCAGATGTTCCATTACCTAATCTTCCTGGGGGCTGTCATTTCCCCTCTCTCATTTTTAACCTTGACTGCTAAGGACTGACTACTGTGCATCCTTGCACATATACTCTGCTATGTACTCAATAAGAAGATTCTGGGAAGCAAGACAGGTGCTGCATTGTTCTCAGGCTGCCCCACGGGCATGTGGACCCATGTTTGCCCTTACAGACTTCTGGTTTTATGCACTAAGTTTGATGTAAGTTTTGTTCTTTCCTCAGAGCCATCTCCCTTGCTGGCCACTGTCCCAGGTTGGGGTCCACTAGACGCCCAACAGTATATGACTACTCCTTTATTGAACGCATACAAAGTCCTCATTTGACTTCTAAGTATTAGGATATTTTTGTCTATCAAACAATTATAACTCAAAATATAAGACTACATTATATATTAGATAAAACTTGGCAGGCAGTTTACATAGTATAACACAGAGGTCCTTGGTGATCAGCAATTAGCAGGGAAAAGACCTCCAATCTAATTTGACATAACGTATCTCTCCACAGTTGTGATATTAAGATTTTTTGAATTCTCTGACCCTGC
This sequence comes from Galagoides demidoff, assembly GCA_963574575.1. NCBI lineage: Eukaryota > Metazoa > Chordata > Mammalia > Primates > Galagidae > Galagoides > Galagoides demidoff. The sequence continues at coordinate 18,237 of CAUYQV010031461.1, read as the reverse complement.
TTCCTATTTTCTCTGAAAATCTATTTTTAATTCTGTACCACTTATTGAAATTTTCTCTTGTCCCTTTATTTTTAAGTTCTGCTACTAAAATTATTGTCATCATTATTCCTACAATTTAAAAATGAGGCCATCTTTTTAGGACTGTTCATTGCAAAAAGAAGAGACAGGAAACTTAAGCTTCAAATAAATCCATAACCTGACTTACCAGGTTGACATATAATTTAGAAGTGGGTGAGAATTTTTGAATTACATGTAAACTATAGTGAGCAACTTCTCGATAACTCACTAGTTTCACAAACTGAATGGTAGTTTCATTTGTAGACACCATTTATAAGCCTGGGAGAGAAGAATAGAGAAACAAAGAAATGTGTGGTCTCAGGTACTAAATAAATATAAAATTAAATCAACAGATAAATTGAAATTCCATGGACAAGTGGAGTGAGGATTGATCTTTAAGTCTAGGAAAGCATAATTTAATAGAACACACATTTTACAACAAATAAAACCACCTGGAGAGTTTACACAGTGTGGATGTCTTAATAAGGATCTAGTCCTATATTTTACAAGGGCATCCAGAATGATATGAGCATTTGAGTTGAGGATGCTTTTAGCTAAGATTTCATCCAGTTGTTCGGTTTCCAAATCCTCTAAACATCCACTTTAGTTTCCTTGGCATGCAGATTATTTTCTCCTTTACCTATAGATAGTACTGTGTATTGATGTATTCCTACCTACTTTTTTCTCTTTATTTGAGAACAGAGATAAACAGATGATGTCAAGATAGGAAAATAATGTTCCTTAATCCAATATTTGTCTATAAAGGAGACCCCCAGTGGAACCATAAAATTCTTGAAAACTGTGGATAAGGTCACATTTAGTTTATGATAATCTCCTTCCTACATTGTGATTTCCCTTTAACAAACCACTGAGAAGTCTATAAAGTTTGGTACATCTATATAAACTTTTGGTGATATTATGGGAAATAAGAGTAGTATAAAAACCAAGAAAGCTTTTTTGAGATTACCCCTCTACTGACTTATTGTCAAGAGAGGAAGAAGGAGAAGAATAACAGTCTTGGATTCATAAGTTTTAAACATGTCCTCCTGCTTTACCATCTCTCTCAACAGTACAAACCATAGTGCATGGTAATTTTTAGTAATATATTTTCAGAATCACAAATAACCATATATTATATCATGATTGGGAGCATGTGGGTGGACTTCATAGGTGTGGGCAGTCAGTAGAACACATACATGGACCCTGGTCATCAAGTATTGTACTAAATACACTTACATATACTCACACATTCACATACCCATATATACATACACTCTGAGAACAAAGATTTATCTTAGTAATATAATATACCAGAATCACATTTTTAAAGAATTTACTTAAAACAATGTGATCTTATTCACAGTAGAGAAACTACTGTCTATTACAATGTTGAACGGTGTTAGTGCCCAGTCATGACATTTTTTTACTCCTAACTCAGGCGCATATTCTTTTCTGCGCATACAAAATGTACGGCCTAAAAAGCAGAACATTGCCCTTTTGGCAACAGAATCCTAGGAAAAGCATAAGAATTGCTTTATCTATTGTAATACAGCTGAGACATTCCTAGGGAAGGCATCCCATGCTATTTATTGCAGGTAGAATAGAGCCTTTATGAGGATTATTTATAGTAACACCATGGACTAGAGAATGTAGAGAAACTCATTATTCTAGTAAAAATATATATTAACCAGTAACCATTCTTGTAATAACAGATCTTAACTAAGACTATAACATATATTGTATATAAGAATATTATATAAAATATTCTCAGTTAACTATGAGATCTTTGTAAGCATGAAATATGTCTTAACTGAGTATCTGGATAGTATTATGCACAACAGCTTATAAATGAACATATTTTCCAAAATAAATATTTTCTTACCATTTAATTTTTGATTAGTTAATATTTATATACAAATCTTGCAACAGAAAAGAATCAAAACTCTATAAAATAATTTAAAGAGGTTTATTCTAAGCCAAATGTGTGCAGTCACAGCCCAGAGAGTCACGCCCAGAAAGACTTGGGCAATGGTCTCACTACGGTTGGGTTTTATACATTTTAGGGAGATAGAAATTACACATAAAGTCATAAATTCATACATAGAAGGCATACATTGGTTCGGCCCAAAAAGGCAAGACATCTTGTAGCAGGGGATTACAGGTTATGTGTGAGTTTAAAGATTCTTTGACTTGTGATTGGCTAAAAAATTGAAGCTCAAAGTAAAGGCTTGGAATGTTTTAAGTTCATGATAAAGAAGTCTGATAACCAGAAACAAGCCACAGGAAATATACTGAGACTTATGTGATTTGTTCAGTAAATTAATGACCTGTAGGTATAATTTAAGTTTTGTCTTATATAGCCTTTGGCCTGTTAATGAGTTACACAGGATATCTCCAAGAAGAAAGGGGGGAATGAAGAACAGTGTCTGATCTCCCTTTCATGGCCAAAAACTCAGCTACCCAGACCTATAGGGTAGTTCTAGGATCCTCTTAGCCAAGAGGGAGTCCATTTAGTCATCTGGAGGGTGAAACTTAAGATTTTATTTTAGTTTACAGTCTTAAGAAATTATAAAAATCATATTTATATATAAATTTAATGAAAAAACTCTAGCCATTGAATAGGAATTGAAGGCCTTTTCTCTTACTTGCACATAAAAACACCATAGTTTCACATCTGTCACATAATTAGTAGGAGAGTTGAGATAAGAAAACAGAAATAGTTAAAATATAATAGATTGTCTTAACTTGTAGAATAAATGGATAGTAATAAAATAGAACTCAGTTTCCTGACTAATGTTGTGTGAGGAGTTTTAAATTATTCTCTGTGATAAAAGAGCACATTAATGTGGTCTGTGAGGTTTCTGTAACTGGTCTATGAATTTAACAATATATCGAGCAAAAGCCTGTAATTATTTACCAACCACTTATCCTTTAACCCCATCTGATGTGGTTTTCTCCCATAATTCTTCACAAAAACTGCTTTATCAGAATTTACCAAAGGTATTTTTAAGAGTCTATCTCTCCTGAATACCCATAAAGAGAAAATTGTATATACCATAGCTACTTATAAAAATACTCATCTTGGCATCAGACTATGCAGGAAATTCTGATAATTTTTTAATTTAATTTCTTTTCTCATTCTCTGGGTCTTCTTCCTTTTCCTTTTTCTTTTTTCCTTTCTCTCTCTCTCTCTCTCTCTCTCTCTCTCTTTTTGCAGTTTTTGGCTGGGGTGGGGTTTAAACCAGCCACCTCTGACATATGGGGCCAGCATCCTACTCCTTTGAGCCACAGACACCTCCCATTTTCCTTCCTTCCTTCCTTCCCTCCCTTCCTCCCTTCCTCCCTTCCCTTCCCTCCCTCCCCTCCTTCCTCCACAAGGCAATAAATGTGGAATTCAATTTCAACATAAATTTTCAACCCCACATAATGGCATAGGAACTAAACAATTTTATGCTTAATGACAGTTTGTCAAAAAGAAGATAAAAAAATGAAATTATTAAATTCCTCAAACATAATAATAATGAGCAACAACCTACCAAAACCTGCAGGCTACTGCAAATGCAGTCCTAAGAGGAAAACATATCCCATTAGATACCTACATCTTAAAAATAGAAAGAGAGCACTTCAATAACCTAATGACGCATCTCAAGGAAATAGAAAAGGAAGAAAAATTCAATCCCAAACCTAGCAGAAGAAAAGAAATAACCAAAATCAAATCATAAATAAATAAAATTGAAAACAAAAAATCATTCAGAAAAGTGATGAAACATAAATCTGGTTCTTTAAAAAGATAAACAAAATAATAAACCTTTGGCTAGATTAACTAAAAACAAAATAGTAAGATCTCTAAAAACCTCAATCAGAAATGAAAAGGGGAAAATAACAACATATAACACAGAGACACAAGAAATTATCTCTGACTCCTACATAAAGCCCTATGCCCAGAAATGTGATAATGTGGAGGAAATGGACCAATGCCTGGAATTACACCATTTCCCGAGACTTAACCACGAAGAAATAGATATCTTGAATGACCAATATCAAGAACAGAAATTAAAGAAAAAATAAAAAAGCTTCCAATAACAATAACAAAAAATGCCCTGGACCAAATGGCTTCACACCAGAATTCTATCAAACCTTCAAAGATGAGCTTGTGCCTATACTGCAGAACCTTTTCCAAAACACTGAAAAGGAAGGAACCTTCCCAACATGTTCTATGAAGCAAACATCACCCTGATACCAAAACCAGGAAAGGACCCAGCTAAAACAGAGAAGTATAGACCAATATCACTAGTGAATACTGATGCAAAATTACTCAATAAAATCTTAGTCAATAAATTATAGCTACACCTTCAAAAATATATACATCACAATAAAGTAGGCTTCATTCTAGGGATGCAAGACTGGTTCAAGACATGCAAATCCATAAATGTAATACATCATATCAATAGAAGCAAAAACAGAGACTATACGATCCTCTCAATAGATGTAGAAAAAGCATTTGACAAAATATGGCATCCTTTCCTAAAAAGAACACTGAAGAAAATAGGCATAGGTGGCACATTTCTTAAACTGAATGAGTCCTCTATGAGAACCTCATAGCTAACATCATACTGAATGGAAGAAAACTGAAAGCTTTTCCACTTAGAACTGGAACCAGACAAGGACGTCCACTATTGCTACTACTGTTCAACATAGTCTGGAAGTTCTAGCCAATGCAATTAGGCAAAAGAAGGAGGGCATTCAAATAGGGGCAGAGGAAGCCAACCTCTCCTTCTTTGCTTATGATATGACCTTATTCTTAGAAAGCCCCAGAGACTCAATCATGAATATCCTGAAAGTGATCAAGAAATATAGTAAAGTTTCAGCATATAAAATCAATGCCCACAAATCAGTAGCCTTTGTATATGCCAACAACAGCCAAGTTGAGAAACTTATCAAAAACACAATTCCCTTCATAGTAGCTTCAAAGAAGATGACATACCTAGGAATATATCTAACAAAAGAGGCGAAGGTATTCTACAAAGAGAATTATGCAACCCTAAGAAAAGAAATAGCAGAAGATATTAACAAATGAAAGAACACACCATGCTCTTGGCTGAGAATAATCAGCATTGTTACAATATCTATTCTGCCTAAAGTGATCTACAGATTCAAAGCAATCCTCATTAAAATTCCAACATCATACTTCGAAGAACTGTAAAAAATAGTACTTTGTTTCATATGAAACCAGAAAAACAGCAATTCTTAGTAATGCAAACAAAGGCAGAGGGGGGTGGTGCCTGTGGCTCAAGGAGTAGGGCACCAGCCCCATATACCAGAGGTGGTGGGCTCAAAACCAGACAAGGCCAAAAACTGCAAAACAAAGCCAGAGGCATCACTGTACCAGTGATCACCCAGGTAGGCATCACTCTACCTATACTGTAGGCTATATTACAAGTCCACAGTGATCAAAACAGTAAAGTACTGTCATAAAAACAGAGACAGAAATATTTGGAATTGAATAGAAAACCAAGAGACGAAACCATTCTCTTATCACCATTCATAAACCAAACAAAAGCATACACTGGGGAAAGGAATCCTTATTCAATAAATGGTGTTGGGAGAACTGGATAACCACATGTAAAACATCAAAACTATACCCACACCTTTCACCACTTACAAAAATTGACACAAGACAGATACAAGACTTAAATCTAAGACCTGAAACAATCAAAATCCTAGAAGAAAGTATTGGAAAAATTCTTGACCAGAGGAAAGACTTTATGACGAAGATTTGATTGGCAATCACAACCACAACAAAAATAAACAAATGGGACTTAATTAAGTTGAAAGCTTCTGCACAGCTAAGGACACAATAATTAAAGCAAATAGACAGCCTTCAGAATGGGAAAGATATTTGCATGTTACAAATCTGACAAAGGGTTAATAACTAGAATTTAGAGAGAATCAAATTAATTAACTATAATAGAGTAAACAATCCTATCTGTCACTGGTCAAGAGACATAAACAGATCTTTCTCTAAAGAAGACAGATGAATGGTTAACAAATAGACAAAAAAATGCTCATTGCCCCTAATCATCAGAGAAATATAAATCAAAACTACCCTGAGAAATCACCTAACCTCAGTGAAAATAGCCCATGTCACAGAATCTCAGAACCACAGATGCTGGTGCAGATGTGGAGAAAAAGAACACTTTTACTCTGTTGATAGGACTGCAAACTGATACAACCTCTTTGGAAAGAAGTATGAAGAATCCTCAAAGAACTCAAAATAGATCTTTCATTTGATTCCTCAATCCCATTACTAGGCATCTACTCAGAAGAAAAAAAAATCATTTTATCATACGGGCATTTACACTAGATTGTTTATTGCAGCTCAGTTTACAATTGCTAAAGTGTGGAAATAACCTAAATGAACAACAACCCAGAAATGGATTAATACCCTGTGGTATTTGTATATCATGGAACACCATTCAGCCATAAAGAAGATGGAGACTTTACATTATATCTATAAAGATGGATGGAGTTGAAACACATTCTTCTTAGTAAAGTATCACAAGAATGAGGAAGCAAGTATCCAATGTACTCAATACTAATTAATATGAAGCCAGTAGATGAAATAATACATACCCACACAAGAGAAAAACTCAAATCAATTCAAGACGGGAAGAGGCGGAGGAAGGGAGAGGGGAGAGGGATCACTGTGCTCCCATGAACTAATGTAAAGTCTCCATCTTCTTTATGGCTGAATGGTGTTCCATGATATACAAATACCACAATGTGTGGGTATATGGCACATCTCCTGGGGGCGGGACACAACTATAATGGGGACTGTACCTAATAAATGCAAACACTGTAACCTAATTCTTTGTATCCTCAAATTAACCTGAAATTTACAATAAATAAATAAATTCTACTGTGTTTTTCACATATTCTTCCCTCTCACAGTAGTTTCTTGCTCCCATAGTAGTTTCTTGTCTATGGAATTAATCCCTTCCTTTCAGTAGCTGAACCTCTAAGATGAGGTTCTTCACGTTGCTACACTCTCTGATAACTAATACCTTATTTTTGTTTAAACACTGAAATAAATTTAGCTTAGCTAAATGCAATATTAGTTTCAAATCCTTTTTCTTGAAAACCCTCTTACATTCAGTGCTGTTGTCAAGGTTAATAATAGGTATTAGATTTAATTTCTTTGTGGATAATTTAATTTTTCTCTTTGAAAATCATAAGAGGTTTTTCTTGGTCTTTCATAATCTTAAAAGTTACTGTACTATCTAAATGAAGATATTTTTCACCTGTCTCCTATTCAGTTCTGTATGTGCCCTTCTAATCTTGTCTTACATCTTTCATTAAATTTATCAACTTATCTGTAAGTTTTTTTTCAAATATTTTCCCTATAGTATAACTTGTGTCTAGTCGGGAATTGCATTTTCTCTTCTCCATATCTTTTAACTTCTGTTTCTATGCTTTCTTTTTATTCTCTGCTAATGCCTTCAGAGAAACTTCTTCAACCTTATCTTCTAGCTCAGTAAACCATACTTCAAGCATATTCAACAAGTCTTCCCCTATATAAGTAACCAAAAAACTAAACGGAAGACAGATACCATTTGTGATGTCAACAAAAGCTATCAATTGTCTAGGAATTAATTTAGCAAAGATTTCTTCAGAGGCTTATAAGACTTTTTTGAAAATTCTATTTAAAGATATCAAAACAGATTTGAATGAACAGAGAAATCTAATACGCTCATTGAGTACAATGAATAAAGTTTGAAATATTTTTAATTATTGTTAAATAAGCTATAAATTCAGTTATATCCCATTTGATACAACAACTAGCTCTGGGGAGAAACTTGACAATTTATTTAAATTTTTATACAGAAAGATAAGTTTCCTTGAACTGCTAAAATAATTTTCAAAAAGTATAAAATGGGAAACCCATCCCAGTAAATATTAGGACATTGCAGTAACAAATGATAAAATTACCAATATGGTACTAGTTCATGGACAGACTAATTGCCTGAAGGAACAGAAAAATAAAAGTTGAAGCAGATTACTTGTTACATGATAAAGGATCTATTATATAACTTTAGGGAAATGATAGAAATTTTTGTAAATAAAAGTAGATGCTTGATTTACCATTTAAAAAATATTTGGACTTCTGGCACATTCCATTATAAAAATAGTAACTTCAAATGGATAAAATCCTATACATATAAGTAAAACAATCAAGCTTACTAAAGATAGTCTTTATTTACTGAGGCAAGATAGGTGCAAAAAGGCCCAAAGCACAAGAGAAAAGCCATCTTAATTTGACTTTTGATTAACAAAACAATTGGACTGTGTAAGTAAGAATTTCTGTTTAATAATGAGTCACTCATGCAGATAATTTCCCTGGGAAGCAGACCACAAGAATGGAGATTTGTGAGCAAGAGGTAGGTATATTATGGAGCATTCTTGAGATTAACACCTGTAGAAGGGAAGAGAAGAAACAGAATTGTTTTCTAGAACAATTAAAGGGAGAAGCAATGCTGTGGAAAGGCAAGGCCCAAATGTCCTTGGGTTGAGGAGTTGCTGGATGCAGGCTGCCCTGGGACTGGAGTGTGAATTCGAGTGAGATGATTATCTTCAACCAGGGCATTTACTGATGAGATGGTTATTATAGGCTGTCTTTAAACATCACTTCTCATCTCTGAGGGAATAAGTTCCTAAACAGATACCAGAGTGGTACATCAGAGTTCATTTTAGTTACCAGACTGAAATTAAATGACAGCCTGGGAGTAAACACAACAAATAAATACCAAGAATTAATATATACAATATACAGACACTTCCATAGAACCCAGCAAAAAGAATGCAGAGAAGGTAACAAAAGGAAAAACTTAAATGATTAATAAGTATATAAACCTATCCTAACTTTATTAATAATGAAATAAAGAAAAAAATGAAGAAGTGTATATGAAGGATATTGACCAAAGTATTGTTTGTTTTAGTGAAGAACTGGAATAATTTAGATGTAGAATGCCAATGAAATGGCTAGATAATATATAGCGGATATATTTCTAGTTATTCCTTAAAGCATCCTATAAGAGTTGATAATGTGGTACTTTCATTACTTTATAAATACTTCATATTTCCATTGCACTTTTTACAACTTAAATTGTTCCTAAACATTTATTATTTTCCACATAGTTTTTCACATTAATAGCTGAATTTAATTTTATTTTCCCACGGTTAAAGAAAGGCGTCTTTATTACAGCACCTCTTTGGTTTATTCCCAAGAGAGGAAACACAAGGCCAGTCAATCACAGGGTCTCCCTCATGATGGTTTCCACATTCAAGCACCAACAAATTTCATGGGATGATGGTTAGTGAAATAAGCAAGGGTGTCCACTGCTGCAACTAGTCACCAACTCTTTTACGTTTGTTTCAGCCTTAGCCATCTCACTGGCTGATCTAGGTGGCTTGCTTACCAGGAAGAATCAGAACTTTACACCTTATAGGTCAAAACTTTACCCCTTAGTTTTCCTTTCCTTGTGTGATAGACATCTCTCAAGATGGACCCCCAGGGACTGACATCTCCCAGTACTTAAGCTCTGGCATAGTATGCTCATGCATTGAATAATGGTCTCCCTGTGTGACTGATAGAATATGGCATAGAGGCAATAATGTATGACTTCCAAGACTATATTAGAAAATATGTCTCAGCTTCTGCCTTGGCTTCCTGGAACTCACACTGGTGGTTTTCTGAGCTACTAGGTGAGACATTCTAATACCTTGAGGGTAAGAGACCCCTCATTACCTCATTCAGAGCCCTTGAAACACACGAGCCCCTAGGACTATACCAAGGGAAATAGATGCATGAACAGCAGTTCCTAACCATTTCAGCCCGCATGCAATCAAGTCATCCCAGCTGAGACCTTAGTCATTTCATGTAGGAGATAGGGTGCTCTGCTGAGCTTTGCCCAATGGATTCTAAAACAAAATAATTTATTATTTTAAGCCACTATATTTTACATATACATATGTGTGTGTGTATGAAAACACTTTCTCCAACCACAGTTGGTGTAATTATCCACTTACAGTTAGCATAGGCATAAAAGCTTATAAATTCAGTCGGTTCTAAACAACATCCTCTGTATCCTCTTTACATACCACCTGTCGACTATCCTAGTAATTCGGAACGATTACTCACACGGATGCCGTAAACTTCTTTTTTGCTTATTCATCCACAGGCCTGAGAATTGGCATCAGTCCTGTTTGGTTTTGTGTTAACATATCACATCAGTCTGCCATTGTACAAAGTTCTTTTCTTCTAGGTTAGTTGGCTACTAGGAGTACCACTGGAGGCCAAAGGTGTAAGTTCAGATAGAAATGTCAGTGTAACAGAGGTTAAGTGACATGGAAGTCTGGGCCTAATGCTTGTGTAATTGACTATTTTATTTTGAATATACTGAAGCTGAAACCCAAATTCTGTTTCTACATCTTCCCAAACTAGCAATTGATGAATCAGACAATACCCAGCCCGGAAAAGAAAACCCCAGTGTCCTAGTCACTTTGCAGGATCAGAATATCAGTTTCTAGTGGGACCAAGGACCATAGCAGCAATGGCTGATCAGTTTTAAACTAGTTCCTTTATAGAGAAAGTATTATCTTCCTCGAAATTCTAGGGACTTCTCAGAGACTCACAGCAAACTTTTTCTTTACAGACATTTCCATGTCTACCAAATCTGCTAGGTCATAGGCCCAACTGGCTAGACAACTCAGGCTGGATCTTTTGAAAAATCTCTTCCTCTAGGCCCCACTCAAAATCAATAGCTTCCAACTCCCCAAATAGATAGGTCAGCATAGCTGTCTCAAGATCAATGTATGCTCAAAAATCAGAACAGGGCTCCTAAATAAACACCTAAAGTGTCAGGTATAAAGTTCACAAATTTTTTTCCTTAGTCTTAGAAAGAAAGGCATATCACAGACCACTGGACCTCCAAAATTGTGGCTGCAGCCATCTCTTGAATCTTCATAAAACTTATTTCCAAGTTTCCTGTGGCAAACTTGGAAAAACTCTGGCATCTGTGTCTTAATTCTACTATACTTCCCATTTTCTGCTCACCACTTATGATGATGTCAATTAATGATGTACAAGTCTAGTGTTATGTTTTATGGATTCTCAAGACAATCAATATACCCAAATTCTCTACTGTAACAAAAAACAGGACAGTTAGAATGTCCTTGGAATACAAAGTAAAGGGGTACTGCTGTTCTTACCATGTGAATAAAAACAGAATTTGATCCTCCTTATTAAAGAGAATTGGAGAGAAAATGTATCTGCAAGATCAGTGGTCCTATAAGTAGTGCCAAAGCCTATGTTAATCTATTGTCACTTAGCTGAGTGGTAGCCTCAATAGCAGCTTCTGCAGCAGATGGTAGAATATAGCAGCTGCGAAGCTGTGATTGGGACTGCCACTTGGATAGATTTACAGTAATACACTGTCATCTTCAAGATCCATTTCATTTATGCAGGGTACAGGGTACACATATATATGTGTATTTAATGTAAATATGATATAGACCATCACCCCTATGTCCTCTGCATTTTTAATAATGACACCAATCTCAGCATTTATTCATATGATACAGTATTACTTCTGATGTATAATTTCCTCAGGATGGGAGTGTGGTTTCTGAGGTTTCCACTTGGCTCATGATACGGCTTATATCCCACAGACCATAACGTATGAGTTCTGCCAGCTGCTAAGAATTTCTGGGTCCAAATACACATGGATGCACTGTTTAATAGAATTAGGCCAAACTCCACCTGGCCTTATAAGCCCTCATTTAACCAAGGGAACCATGATGGTGTTTCAAATCCTGTGACATCAGTGTCAGCACAAATGTTATATCTAAGTTTCTAAGACATTTAGAAATATCTGTGTTTTCCCATTCACGCTAGAAATGGTTCCAGGTCCCTCTGAAGAATAATCAAGGGAATATTTAGTATATATGCTTGGGGTGGCATTGAAGGCTTTTTTGTTTTTCTTCTTAAGGAGACCAGGCTCTTCAATCAATTCATTATAAATTTAAGAATGGACTTATAGATGGAAATTGGATGAAGAACCACAGTTTTGCATTTGAGCAACTGATTTTAGCCTTCTTCCCATCATTTCTTTTTTCTCTTTCCCTCTCTCATAGGCAACTACCTATTGACCTCATGTCTAAGAACACCACACCTATGAACTATTAGCACAGGTCCCTGAAGGTCAAGGCAACTTAGTGGCAAGTGTGATAATTATAACTACTTTGCCTTTGATTATTTCATCTCAGTCTCAGCTATTGTATCATGTCTATCAAGACTAAAGAGTTCAGTGCAAAAGCCACAACCACAACCAGCAGAGCACAGCTACCACCAATCCAGCTTCTCAAAGATATTGGTGCTCTTACAATAGTTTACTGTTTATAGAATATCCAGAGAGCCCACATAGGGAATTATATCAGGGTGTGGGTTCTCAGGTCTGACAAAGTAAATCCATTCCAGCATTTCCATCTCTCCAATTGTTCAGGCCTCTTCCTCAATATCATGTTAGGAAATTTGAAATTTTCTTTGTGTTTGCTATATTTGAGTTTGAAGTCACTATCCCAGCAATTTTGGGGGGTAGACATCAGTGTTTGTGAATGTTTCCATTCAAGAAATTCTCCCACACCTGGCCTTGTACTCCACCTCTTGTAGTATAACTCTGAAGGTTCTCTTTCCCATTGGCTTCTCAGGTTCCTACTGGTACTTACTAGTCAGGTCTGGCAATTCCTTTGGTCTGTAATATATTTTCTCCTGGAGATGGATTATGTGATTAGGTATGACAATTGAGTGTGTGAACTAATCCTAGAAAAAAGAGCTACATACCTCATTGCTGAGTATCACTATGGTCACTTTTGAAGTACTCCCCTGGGAAGCCAGGCACCAATGGCAGCACCTAGTCCACCCTTCAAAGCAATTTTGGAACTCTTTTTCTGCAATGACCACCAGAGCTGTCATTATCTTACCCTTGATGTCCTTAATATCATCAAAATGTCTTCCTTTCGATATTTCCTTTACCTTTTACTAAATAAAAAGTCATTGAGGGCCAGAGAGGGGATGTTCCAATATAGTTATTTGTTTGCTGGCTAAAAGCTCCCTCACAGACAGTGTTTTATGAGCTGATGCAAGAGGCAGAGCTTTCTCATGCCAAAACTTTATGTTATGATTTTCCTGTTTTTCTATTGAGTTTCACTTGATCTGCTATGCTTCTCACAGTCAGCTGACAATTTGGACACACAACTCAGTGAATTTTTGCAATGCTTCCATGAATTCTGCTCATTACTAGCCATCCCAACCTCTTTTCATCAGTGACATTTTCTCTCACCCCTCGGAAAAATGTTTAATTCATTTATACACTGTAGTTTTCTTCATGGCATTATCACCATAAACTTGGACAAACACGTCCCTAATTTCACTTCCACTCTTGCCAAGTTTAACAAGACATTTAATGTTTGACTTTGTTCCAACTCAAGCTGACATTCTCCTGATGGAACACAAAATATGCAACAGCAATAATAAATGCCATTCAGCAAGATACCACCACACGTGGGCACAAACACAACTGTGATATACTGATATACAAAGGTTATGAAAACTTACTGAGTTGTTTGCACAGTGCTGCCAACGTAAGCACACAGTGGCCAAGTTTGTGAATTTAATTGTCAGACCTTATAGCCATCTGCTCAGGTTGTCCTGAGGCCTAACCTAGCTATTGACTAGCAGTGATGAAGACAAGGGAGTAGATCATAAGGGAAATAATCATCTTGAGAGTCTCAGATTATGTCTTTGTATAGTTTCCTGTGCTTAGGAGAAGGGGGCTTCTTCTGCCAGCCTGGAAATTTCAAAAGATTCTGGAGTTCAGTATTTTTAGGTGTATTTAACCAAATAACCTTGTTTCAGGTCCCATGTCTCATCCTTTTCTTAGCATAAGGACCCTATACGTCTGTGCATCAGAAAGCATCAAGGCTCTGCCACATTTTCACTAGGCCCTGGTTCCAGCACATCCTGCCATAATGCAACAGGAGATTAAAGTTTCCCTAAAAACTTCCTTGGAAGCCTTTTGGATTTCACATTGTTCCTTGTTTTGATGTTTGGCTGACCTGAGGTAGCATTTTATTTTTCAACATCTGTAATGCCATTAAGAAAAGCCACTCCACACATTCTTTATAACTATTGCTGACTTTATATCTTAAAAACTACCACTATCATTTATTCTAATCCTTCTCTTTTCACCTGAATTTTATTCCAATTTAAAAGAGGTAAAAACCTTAATAATCATGCAATTACTAACAAGGAATTTTCATTATTCTACTTACCACTAGCCCTGAAATTTTCACTGCTGTCAAACTAGTAGACAGGCCAGTTTTAAAAATCCCATCTTTGTGGTCTACTTTCTAAGAAAACTCCTATTATCGGGTGCCTTGCCCTGAGGTCTCCAGGAAAAACCAAGGCTAAGGCAAAGATTTAAGTAACACTAATTTTTTTTTTTGGGGGGGGGGGCGGGAATTCACCTTTACTTTTTTTACTTTCAAAATATTATGTGGGTAAAAATGGTTTGGTTACACGTATTACTTTTGGAATGCTTGAATCAGGGCTGTAAGTGTTCCCATGACCCAGAAAGTGTTCAATGTATCTGCTAGGCAGGTTTTAAACCATCCCTTCCTCCCCCTTCCCTCTGTTTGATTTCCACTGAGTTTTACTTCCCTCTGTGCACGTGTGCTCACTGGGTATTTCCAACTTAATAGCAAGTACATGTGGTGTTTGTTTTTCCTTTCTTTAGATACTTCACTTAGGATAATGGTTTCCAGTTCAAACCAAATTCTTTGCAAAAGGCAATAATGCATTCTGATAGCCAAATAGCATTTCATAGTATACATACACCACATTTTGTTAATCCAATAAATTGATGGGTGCTTGGGTTGATTCCACATCTTTGCAATTGTTAATTGTAGTAGTTTTAAAGGAATGGAGTAACTAAAAATTTGAGTGTAGGTGTCTTTTTGATAAATGGCTTCTTTTCCTTGGGTAAATACCTAGTAGCGGGATTGTTGGATCAAAACACAGATCTACTTCTAGTTCTTCATCCTGTTTTCCATGGAGTTTGTACTAATTTGCAGTCCCACCAACAGTGGATAAGTGTTCCTTTCTCTCTGCATCCATGACAGCATCTATTGTTTTTGTACTTCTGAATAAAAGTCATTCTAACTATGGTAAGTTGATATCTCATTGCATTAATTTGCATTTCCCTGGTGATTAGTGATATTGAACATTTTTTTTTCATATGCTTATTGACCATTTACTTTCTTTTAAAAAACTTCTGTCCATGTATTTTGCCTACTTTTTAGTGCTTTTCCTTGTTTGAATTCATTTGTTTGGATTTTTATAGATTCTGGTTATTAGCCCTTTAGTGGATATGTGGCTTGTGAATGTTTTCTCCCATTCTGTCAGCTTTGTATTAGCTTTGTTGTTTGTTTCCTTAGCTGTGCAGAAGCTTTTTAATTTAACAAATTCCATTTATTTATGTTTGGTGTTGCTGTAATTGTCATTGGGGTCTTAGTCATAAGTTCTTTGCCTACACCAACATCTAGAAGAGTTTCTCCTACATTTTTCTAGAATTCTTACGGTTTCATGTCTTACATTTAAGTCTTTTATCTAGCCTGATTAATTTTTGTGAGTTTTGAGAGACATATGTATCCTGTTACAATCTTCTACATGTGGCTATTCAATTTTCCCAGCACCTTTTGTTGAATAGGGCATCTCTTCTCCAGTGTATATTGTTGTCTGCTTTGTTAAAGGTCATTTGGCTGTGTGTGGATGGTTTTATATCTGGGTTCTCTGTTCTGTTCCCCTGGTCTACACATATGTCTCTATTTTTTTGTGCCAATACCATTAAGTAGCACTACCTTTTAAGATAATATACTACATTTTCAGGGGACAGCGGTGAGGGGAAAAGAGGAGTGAAGGGGGAAAATAGCTGATGCAAAGAAAAGTCACAATGCTGGGTCCTAGTACACATACACTAGTATGTGGTGTGGTGTAAATGCTTGCCCATGTTGCTTTAATTTTCAAAAAGTTACATAAATGAGTGAATATTAGGGCCTTTTATCCAGGAATAGGAAGGTAAAGAATTGGTCCAGTCTCTTGTCTCCCAATGACTAAGGTCACATCGCATAGGATGTTAATTCCCTTACCCACCTAGGTTTGCACATGAATGAGGGGACAGGAAGACACTGGTGCACCTCATACCTCAGCTTCCACATGAAAGCCTGAGACAGGTAGTAAGAGATGCATAGCACAGCATGAAGCAAAATACTACGGACTGTTCCTGCATGAAGCTGACTGGTGTACATGCAGAATGGTAGTCTGTCTGAAACTAGTGGTCAAATGTCCCAGGACAGATAATGCCAGAACCTATAACATGACACACATTTAAAATTTTCATTTCAATTATGGTTCTGGAAGAAGCACATAATTGAATTTGTTGCTAATTAGTTCTGATATCCTTCACCTGTGGATGTTGAAACACTTTATACTAACTATAACGATGGAATTTGCATTAACTTCTCATCAGGTTGCCTTCTTCGTGCTATTTTGCTCTTTGTGTTCAATAATGTACACTTGGTTGGCTATTGTATTCAGTAGTAGTTTTAAAAGAATGGAGAACTTTTTAATTTTGCTCTGGGTTTACTCTATATTCTTTAATAAAGTTCGAGTTTATATGATTTTTCTAGCTTCAAATACAACAAGGAAATGTAACTTTTAACCTCAAGCTACGTAAAACAAGAAATTTAATGTGTTTTACAGCTCCACCCCACACTTACAGATCTTTCTTAATTTAATATGAGATATATATTATATGTTAGAGGTATAGATTATTATTATTGTATAATTACAATGTTCTTAAAGTGACATAATACTGTAGTAAATTATGTTAACATTTGTACAGAAATTAATTGGATTCACACATACAAGGCTGGGCATAAGAACATTTATTCCACATTTTTTATTTCTCAATTTCAACTAATTTTTGACCCTCTGGATTACATGTTTGAGTAAACTTTTCAGCAGTACATGTTGTTGCCACAAATTATGAATTTCGTATATCAGAAAATAAAAAGAATTCATGCACCATCTGCTTCCTGGCCTTGCCACTCTGCAGAGAATTAAAAAAGGAAAAATCTTTGCAAATCCTTCTCCGTTAACTTTGTGTTTAGGGTTGCAAAAGTTTAATTTTAAAGCCAGTCCATCATTTGGATTAGGTTTCCAGTATTTTTTAGGATCTCTAGGGAACTTACTCATTATATTTTGTGACTCAATTTTTTAATAAAATGATTTCTTTATCCTTACTATTTCAAAAAGTTTATCAGTATCGGTGTTACTAAATATTTTTAATTAGGTTGTTGGCTTCATTTATGGATGTTTCAAAGTCATTTATTCTGCTTCATATACTAGAATCATTTTAGAGAATGTTTTAGGGTAATTCTTCCCATGTCATAAAATGAAGATTTTTTTTTTCTAAGTCAAATTTTTTGCATCTGTATTTTTTGTTCAGAATAAGTCTCTTAAAATGGAAGGAAAAAACATGTGTAACTTTCAGCATAATTTCTAGCTTTTAACAAGTTTGACTATAGTGGAAAAGGATCTTAATCTATTGCCTGGTTCTCTGTCTTCTGAGATGAGAATTTATTTTTGAATTTTTGAGGCTGTTTTTACTTAAAATTTTCTTTTTCCTGAAGCAAATTTTATGATCTTTATTTTTTTTTATTTTTTTTTAAGTTTTTTTTTTTTATTAATTGATCTCTGTATACATTGATGCAAAAATGGGGTACATTGTGTTGTTTCATATACAATTTGAAACACCTTCATCAAGCTGGTTAACATAAATTTCATGTCATTTGGTTAATCATTGTATCAACACATTTATATTCTAGTTCTAGAAAAGTTCACTTGTACCCTTGTTAGACAGATATATAGGTGAACTTTCCCATCACCCTCCCACCACCCATCCACCCTTCTCCCCTCCCCTTCCCTACCCCCTCCCCATATTTTTGGGCTAGAATTAAGTTGTATCTTTTGCTTGAGAGCTATAGATTAGTTTCATAAAAGGG
>CAUYQV010031457.1:0-20004 GCA_963574575.1 Galagoides demidoff | reverse complement strand
GCCTCAAGCTATCCCCCTGGGTAGAGTGCCATGGCATCACAGCTCATAGCAACCTCCAACTCCTGGGCTCAAGCGAGTCTCCTGCCTCCGCCTCCCAAGTAGCTGGGACCACAAGTGCCCGCCACAACACCCGGCCATTTTCTGGTTGCAGCCATCATTGTTGTTTGGCGGGTCCGGGCTGGGGATTCGAACCCGCCACCTTAGGTGTACGTGGCTGGCGCCTTAGCCGACTGAGCCACAGGCGCCGAGCCAGAGGACTGAATTTTAGTAGTGATTTCATAGACCATGATTTCAGTAAACACAATAATGGTCAGTATAATTGGAAACATTTACAAGGTCTGACAGTTAAGTTCATAAACTCATCCTAGAAAAAGTGCTATATACCTCATTACTTAGTATCAGTACATTTACCTTAAAAGTACTCCCCTTGGGAAACTATGTACCAAAGCCAGTATCTAGTCCACCCTTCAAAGCAATTTTGGAACTCCTTTTCTGGAATGGCCATCAAATATGTTGTTATATTATCCTTGATGTCCCAAATGATATCAGAATGTCAATATTTCCTTTATCTTTGTTTAAAGAAAATAGTCACTAGGGGCCAGATAAGGTAAGTAGGGATGGTGGTCCAATAGTTGTTTACTAAAATCTCCCTCATAGACAGTACCATGTGAGCTGGTGCACTGTCGTGATGCAAGAGTCATGAGTCATTGACCAATATTTTCTGTTAACATTTCCCTGTTTCTCTATCCATGTTTACTTGGTCTGCTATGCTTCTCACAGTCAGTTGATAATTCTGATGCATTTTCTTTCTTTCTTTTTTTTTTAGAGACAGAGTCTCACTTTATTGCCCTTAGTAAGTGCTGTGGTATCACAGCTCACAGCAACCTCCAGCTCTTGGGCTTAGGTGATTCTCTTGGCCTCAGTCTCCTGAGTAGCTGGGACTATAGGTGTCCGTCACAATGCCCGGCTATTTTTTGTTGTTGTTGCAGTTTGGCCGGGGCTGGGTTTGAACCCCCTTCTCGTAATATGGGGCCAGAGCCTTACTCACTGAGCTACAGGCGCCACCCTCTGATGAATTTTCGATGAATTTTCACAATATTTCCATCAGTTCTGCTTCTTACTGGCTGACCTGACCTCTTCCTTAGTGACACTTTCTTTCCTCCTCAGAAAACCATTTAATTCATTTGTACACTGCTGTTTTCTTCACATAAACTTGGAGTAACATGTCTCTGATTTCATTTTCACTCTTGCCAAGGTTAACAAGAAATTTAATGTTTGTTTGTTGCTCAAATTCAAGCTCTAACATTCTCATGATGACACACAGAAACATTCAACAATAACTGAACACCACTCAGCAAGACACTGCCACATGTTAACATGAACACAGCTCAGAGACACTGATATACCAAGTTTATAAAACCTTACCAAGTTGTTTGTACAGTGCTGTCAATGCAAGCACATGGTGACAAGTTTGCAAACTTAATTGTAAGACCTTGTAATGTATACTGTGTCAGGTATTGATTACATGCATAATCATGTTTAAACCTCACAATAACCTTATGAGTTAGGCACTACTACATAGGATTACTATCTTGTAAATGAGCTCAGTAAGGCAAAGAAAAGTCATTCAGTATCACCAAGTAGTTAAGGGGAAGAGTTGGGATTAGAACACAAGCTCTTAACTAGATGACCCTGATCAGTAAGCTCTATTCATGCAGAAGGGCCTACAGCACTGGATACCAGAGAAGCTTAACAAATATATATATTTATATTTTTTGAGACAGTCTCACTTTATCGTCCTAGGTAGAGTGCTATGGCATCATAGCTCACAGCAACCTCAAACTCTTGGGCCCAAGCCACCCTCTTGCTTTAGTCTCCCAAGTAGCTGAGACTACAAGGCATCCATCACAAAGTGTGACTAGTTTTTCTATTTGCAATAGAGATACAAATAAGACCCTGTAATAGAGATCAGGGTCTTGCTCTTACTCAGGCTGGTCTGAACAGCTGAGCTCAAGCAATCTGTCTACCTCAACCTCCCAGAGTGCTAGATAACAAAACAAATATCTTGTTAAGTGTTCACACGTTAACACTGCAAGTAGGCTGGAAGTGGGGCAATTGGAGGCATCCATTCCCAGTAACTGAGCTGGTGTCCTCTGCTCCAGGCATCCTTTAGAACCCGAGCTCAAGGGAAGGGGGCCAAATTAGGGTCATTAAAGGCCTGCGTAGTGACCTGATGTGGTTAGCTTGCCCACAGGAGCAAGTCCCTGGATCTGAAGCTTTTTTTTTTTTTTGAGACAAAGTCTCACTTTTCGCCCATGGTAGAGTGCCATGCCATCATAGCTCACAGCAACCTCAAACTTTTGGGCTCAAGTGATTCTCTTGTCTCAGCTTCCCAAGTAGCTGGGATCACAGGTGGACACCACAATGCCTGGCTATTTTTAGAGGTGGGGTCTCACTGTAGCTCAGGCTTGTCTCAAACCTGTGAGCTCAGGTAATCCATCCACCTCTGCCTCCCAGAGAGCAGGAATTACAGGTGTGAGCGACCTCGCCCAGCTGGATCGGCAGCTTTGACACGAGCGTGCTGGACATGATCTTGCCAGATTTCGGCCTGAACCTCTTTGCTCCACCCTCTTCTGCTGAAGAATCCTTTTTACATGTAGTAATATCTGACTTACTTATGTTTACTGCTGTACTCCTAATACCTAGAATAGTGCCTAGATGTAGCCCTAAATCTTTCTTGAATGAATGAGTGACGAACAGTGAATCTAGACACCTGATTCTGGCCAGATGGCGCTTCCAGCGTGCAGGCTTTGAGGATCTCTCAGCATCTCCTTCTGGGGCTGAATTAGCTATACCACATCTAAGTCACAGGGGTGGGGATGAGCAAGGCACTCAGTTGACTTCCAGCATTCAGAAAGGTGAGCCCATGGCAGGGGATACTTCTTATTTTAGGAATAGGAGTTCATACAAATCCTACACAACCACAAAGACTGCTCTACTATGGTTCTATGCATAGCAAGCCTTCCTCTTTTAAGTTTTGGTGGTAAAATAAAAAGGTCTGTCAAGAAATAGGAAAAATTCAAGAAATAATCATTATACAGTCAGGTTCAATCAGATATGATTCAGTGTGAGTACTGAATGGATAAACACTGAAATAGAAACAGGGAACTGTTAATTTAACTGACAGACACTGAGACTCCATTATGTCTCTCCCACCTCCAAAGCAGGGGGCTGTAACTGAGTCAGTAACTATTTTAACCCCCTTTGTATCTTATATGCAAAAATGGCAAAGGACTGGACAAACCAACCACTACTCAGAAAACTGTAATTGTTCATGGATGAGAATGAATTTAATTGTGTTACTTCTTCCAAGTAAGTCTGCTGAGCCAAATGTTACCCTTCCACTGAGCTCTTTTTAGTGCAGTGTTGTGGTCATAACTTACTTCAACCTCAAACTCCTGAGTAGCTGGGACTATAGCCATGTGCCACCACCCTTGCTTTTTCTCTTTTAAGACAGGGCTCTCACAGTGTTGCTTAGGATGGTCCCAAACTCCTGGGCTCAGATGCTCTTCCTGCCTTAGCCTCCCAGAGTGCTGGGATTACAGGTGTGAGCCACTGCCTGGGTTGAGCTGGTCTTCGAGCTCGATGCTGGTATAAATCCCAACGCCAGGGCAGGCAGATGACAACATTAGTAAGAAGGTAAACACCTTGCGGTAGGACATAGTGGGGCACAGACAGTGGGGTTTACCGTTAGTGCTGCTGCTGTGGTCCTAGCAGCAATGGCAGTACCAGGAGGACCAGTGCTCTCAGGACACATCCCATCCCACTGGGGATGCATTTTTTTTTTTTTTTTTGAGACAGAGCCTTAAGCCATCGTCCTAGATAGAGTGCTGTGGCATCACAGCTCACAGCAACTTCCAACTCCTGGGTTCAAGCAATTCTCTTGTTTCAGCCTCCTGAGCAGCTGGGACCACAGGCGCCTGCCACAATGCCCCGCTATTTTTTGGTTGTAGTTGTCACTGTTGTTTGGCAGGCCCGGGCTGGATTTGAACCCACCAGCTCTGGTATATGTGGCTGGCACCTTAGCCACTTGAGCTACAGGTGCCACCTGGATGCATTCTTTTATATATTCTGTTCCAAGGCCAGCTTCATTCTCTGAGTGTCACACAATCTGCGCCCGTCACAATCACACAATCAATCCTCAGCACCCACACATGCACCTGCCTTTATCACTCCCAGCTACACACTATGGCCATGACCTCTCCTCTGTTCCAAGTGTGTGTCACATGCAGAGGAAAGCAGGTGCTGGAATTCCTGCCTACTGCTCAATTCCACCCTCCCTCACTGTGGCATGTATCCCTGTACTCCTGGATCTGATCAGACCTATGGCTGATCTCACAGGCAAGTTTTCAGGAAGGCGACCTGTGATGGGCAATATTCCTTGCAGCTCTTCCTAGGCTAAATGGGAGAAGCCAGGCTCTCAGTGAGGTCCCAAGTACAAACCCTGAACCTGCATTTGTTAATAAACTTAATCCTCCATTGTGAACCAGGCTAGCTTATTTCAAAGATACAGGAGGCTACATATGAGAAAAATGGCATTTTTTCACATCACTGAAATCCTGAGAGAAGTTTGTGTGTCCAACTTGTGGATGCAGGGAGGCCACATGGCCAGACTACAAAATTTTTTTTTTTTTTTTTTTGAGATGGAGCCTCAAGCTATCCCCCTGGGTAGAGTGCCATGGCATCACAGCTCATAGCAACCTCCAACTCCTGGGCTCAAGTGAGTCTCTCTGCCTCCGCCTCCCAAGTACCTGGGACCACAGGCACCCGCCACAACGCCCAGACATTTTTTTTTTTTTTTTTTTTTTTGGTTGCAGCCATCATTGTTGTTTGGCGGGCCCGGGCTGGGGATTTGAACCTGCCACCTTAGGTGTACGTGGCTGGAGCCTTAGCCAATTGAGCCATAGGCGCCAAGCCAGACTACAAATTTTAATAGAATTTTAAACTTGAGTACTGGCCAAAAATAACTCAGGTCAAGAATTCCTAATTCAGAATCACAGTAGCATGGTTGGAAAAAGCACTCACACTAATACAGATCCAAGAACCAAATGGGGATTGTCCAAAGAAAGTAAGTGTAATTCTACAAAAAGCCACCTCACCCCCACCTCAGCAGGCCCTCAACTCCAGTAAAGCTTCTACAGACCAGGAAGAATGGATTTGGCTCGTATTACAGGGCAGAGCCCCTGTATGGGGGTCTGAGGTAGATGAAAACAGCAGGGTAGCCCGGGGCGCCTACAGAAGATGTTTCAGAGCAGTGTCAAAGTCCCAGCTCCATTACAAATCCCAGCCAGTCCCATTGGCTTAACCAGTTTTTCCAGTGACTCTTCAATGCTGGCTTTCTTGGTTTCTATTGCTGCTTGGTTTCAAAACTAAAAATAAAAGTAACAAAAATCCCAACTCCCTCAAATGGAACAAATAAATAGTAACGATATTTACATGAGTATGCTACACTGAGAGATTCCAACATGCCTAAGAAATGGAGAAGCCACCGCGTGCTCTGGCCTGTGTGGGGCTTAGAGGTGGCTCACCGTCAGGTGTGAAGACACCTCAGGGAGCCGGTGAATGGGATGCAGTGAGGCGGGATGGGCAGTGACACCTGGCTGGGCCGAGCTCTGTACAAATAATAAAACCCACAACTCTCCCAAATAGTGTGGTGCAGTCAAAGTCGCCAGTGTAAGCTCATCCTATTAGGAGAAGCCATTTCCAAGGAAGCCAAGGGGCCAAGCCAGGGGCCTTCTCTAATTGCTGGCATAGGTGGGGACATCCGGGCCTCTGTCCCAGGGAGCACAAAGGTCTTCATGTCAGCTGCAGACAGGGCAAAGAGCCAACATCAGGAATGGTCCCCTCTTCCTCTGGACTATGTAACAAGGGGGATATGGAATTCGTTGGTGTCAAAAATCAGAGGCCTCCTGGGAGGATTTGGGTCCCTGTTGGCCTTGTGGAGCAGTTTGAAGAGTCCGGTTCCAATGTTCATTGGGATCCCCATGATGATGCACTCAGACACCCCTGAAACCAACCAGAATCAAAAGAGAACTTCTGAACATACGGGAGGTTCCTAGGAAGGAGAGACTATTGACTTAAGTGTCAGAAAACTGAGGCGAGCCTGAGCTCTACTACTTCACATCTACTGGTTAAACTTGAACAAATCGTTTTCCTTCCTCTCTAGAAATGAGGTTGGCTCTGGGACAGCCTCAGCACTGTGTTCCTGGGCAGGTACGGGAAATCTGCACCCCTAGAGAGGGCAGTGCACAGCCCTGCAGCCCACTGGACAATGAGCCAGCTTGGGCAGTTCTCTTGCATCTGAGCCAAAAGCCCCCCTGGAAGGCTTTACCCTGGAGAACTCAAGACAAGGACACTTAATGATACTCAGGAAACCCTAACTGTGCCACCTAGAGCTTCATGAATTCAAAGCCTAGAGGAAAAACAAACAGCTGGGGACACTAGTGAGCAGACTACAAACCCCTCCGAAACCAGAGCAGACAGCTGTTAGCTGTGCTCAGGGCAGGGCCAGGCTTAAGAGCAGCCACGCCTCAGTGAGCCACAGCCCTAATGAGAAACACTCCAAAGGCAGGGCTCCTGGACTTACAGGAGTTAGGGGGTGGTACAGATTCTTTCTCTAAGCTCCAGTTTAGCTTTTTTTATAAGATGGAAGCGTTAGCTTTGCATCAGTCTTCTGATTCTACAACACGCAGTAGCTACTATATTCTAGGCTTTGTGCTAGCAAGAAACTGGAAAGCAAATAACTGAACTAAAAAGCCAATATATAGTGTGGGCCAACATGGGGTTACAATGGACTGAAGGACCAAAAAGGGGAGAAAACTTCATGTGGGGGTGGGGTGGTGGTCGCAGGCCTCCAAAGGGGTCAGTGGTGGACAAGTGGTGTTGGGAAGCGGGGCTGCAATCTACAGCAAAAGCTGGGTCCCAGTCCTGCTGTCAGACAGGCAAGCTCTTCTCTGGCCTCCTCGGCACCTTCTCTCACCCATCCCAATCTCTGTTCCTTTTTCTTTCTTTCTTTCTTTCTTTTTTTTTTTGAGACAGAGCCTCAAGCTATCCCCCTGGGTAGAGTGCCATGGCATCACAGCTCATGGCAACCTCCAACTCCTGGGCTCAAGCAAGTCTCCTGCCTCCACCTCCCAAGTAGCTGGGACCACAGGCGCCCGCCACAACGCCCGGCGATTTTTTGGTTGCAGCCATCACTGTTGTTTGGTCGGCCCAGGCTGGGGATTCGAACCCGCCACCTTAGGTGTACGTGGCTGGCGCCTTAGCCGATTGAGCCACAGGCGCTGAGCCCCTTTTTTTTTCTTTTACCCTTCTTTTTATCTTAAAGAATTAAGTAATTTCTCTCTCCTTCCACCTTTGCTCCAATAAAAGGAGAAAAGTTAATCTTAGAGACAAAAAAAGGTATATCCTCTGAAAGAGGGTCCACCTGGTCACCTATTTGGTGTTAGCACAAAAGTAGAAGGCAAGGCAGCAAATGGTTGATGAAGGCAGAGCTCAACCTTGGAAATGGCAGCTACACACGTAGTTCTTGCTTGGGCCTGACTGGTGTGTGAACACTGGTCAGCAAGTTACTGACCTTCCCAAGGCCCAGCCCCTCACTAGCTCCCACCCTAGGCCTGCAGGGTCTTGCTGTGGAACCAGAAAGGCTGGAGCAAAGCCCATCAGTCAGTGTTGGCATTAAGGGGAAAAAGCAGGTAAGCCAGCTGCTATTGTGATAGTACCCCTGTGCCCACCCTCCCTGGCCAGCATGCACTACTCAGAGCCATGCTTTGTGGTGTGGGGGTGAGGTGTGGCTCACAGCGAGCCTTTGCAGGTGGACTTGATGGTAAGCAAAGTCACCTTGGTCTTCTCACTTGTGAACAGGCTTAATACCTATATCCCACAGATGGGTGGAGATACTGAGCAGGCATGGTGCCTAGCGAGGGCTCAGCCAGTATCAAGGGCATGTCTGCTGCCTCCCTAGGAAGTCAGGACGGCAGGATGCTGCAGGTCCTGGTGTCACAGAGGGTCGGGATCAGTGTGGCTGACTACAGTGTCTAGGGGTAGAGAAACTCCTAGATGCACTGAGTCTCTCTTTTCTTCTTGGACCAAAAACTAACTGTACTAACAAAGAAAAGCCTTCAAACACATACAGGAGAATAGAAGATGCTACAGTTGGACCTTGGAGATGAACGATCCATTGGTCCAATCTGTAATCTGTGACTTTATCTTTCCTTTCTGTCTTGCCATGGTCTAAATTGTAAACAATAAAGGACTTCAATGCTGCTCCTAGAAACATGAAACCTACCACACACAGAGTCCTTCTGCCCAAAGTAGGCGGCATCAAAGAGATGGTCGGCCGTCTTCTCAAAGGAAGCCAACATCAGCACACTCTCCTTCATCTTGGCCAGGCCAAACCTGGTAATGCCCAGGACTTCACCCTGAGTTAAAGAGAGTGAGGGTGATACTTGTGCCACTTATAAAAGCTCAAAATCAAAGCTCTATGCATTCCCTCGATAAGCAGAAAGCAGCCACGCAGCTGTCTGAGTCACAACCTCAGTTGGGAAAAAGGCCTTAAAGGTGTCTGTCTAACCTGTGTCCTGCAAAACAGTAAATCCTTGACAACACAGAACCTTACACTTGCACCTAGGTGATATCAGAACAAAGAATTAGGAACTCAAAACTAGAATTAAGAATCTGACTTTGGGCCAGGCACTGTGGCTCATCACCTGTAATCCCAGCACTTTGGGAAGCTTAGGCAGGAGGATCACTTGAGGACAGGAGTTTGAAATTAGCCTGGGCAGCACAGTAAGACTCTGTCACTATAAGGAATTAAAAAAAAAAAAAAAGGCGGCTGGGAGTAGTTCATGCCTGTAATCCTAGCACTCTGGGAAGCCAAGGTGGGTGGATTGCTTGAGGTTAGGAGTTCAAGATCAGCCTGAGGAAGAGCAAGACCTGTCTCTAAAAATAGCCAGGTATTGTAGCAAGTGCCTGAAGTCCCAGCTACCCAGGAGGCTGAGGCAAGAAGATTGCTTAAGCTCAAGAGTTTGAGGTTGCTGTGAGCTATGATGGCAGAGCACTCTACCAAGGGCCACATAATGAGGCTTTGTCTCAAAAACAAAAACAAAAACCAAACAATTAGCCAAACACTCTGGTGTACACCTGTAGTCCTCAGGAGGTTGTAGTTCTCAGGAGGCTGAGGCAGGAAAACTGCTTAAGCCCAGGAATTGGAGGTTGCTGTGAGCTATGATGCCAGAGCACTCTATGGACCACATGAGACTCTTATCTCAAAAAAAAAAAATTGGCTCAGTACCTGTGGCTCAAGTGGCTAAGGCGCCAGCCACATACACCTAAGGTGGCAGGTTAGAATCCAGCCTAGGCCCGCCAAACAACAATGATGGCTGCAGCCAAAAAATAGCCAGGACTTGTGGCGGGCGCCTATGTTCCCAGCTACTTGGGAGGCGGAGGCAGGAGACTCACTTGAGCCCAGGAGTTGGAGGTTGCTGTGAGCAGTGAAGCCATAGCACTCTACCCAGGGGCTCAGCTTGAGGCTCTGTCTCAAAAAAAAAAGAGCATATTCATGAAAACTATGGAACGACATAAAAAATAGTCATAATGTTAAGAAGTCAAGCGGCTAAGGCGCCAGTCAGATACACTTGAACTGGTGGGTTCAAATCCAGACCAGGCCTGCCAAACAACAATGATGGCTGCAGCCAAAAAATAGCCAGGCGTTATGGTAGGCGCCTGTAGTCCCAGCTACTTAGGAGGCGGAGGCAGGAGAATCGCTTGAGCCTAGGAGTTGGAGGTTGTTGTGTGCTATGATGCCACCGCACTCTACCTAGGGCAACAGCTTGAAGCTCTGTCTCAAAAAAAAAAAAAAAAAAAAAGTCAGCACTAAAATTGCACATATGGGCTAGGTATGGTGGCTCATACCTGTAATCCTAGCACTCTGGGAGGCTGAGGCAGGTGGATGGCTTAAGCTCAGGAGCTGGAGACCAGCCCGAGCAAGATTAAGACCCCATGCCTAAAAACACCTGGGCATTGTGGTCAGTGCCTGTAGTCTCAGCTACTTGAGAGGTTGAGGCAAGAGGATCACTTAAGCCCAAAAGTATGAGATTGCTGTGAGCTATGACTCCATCGCACTCTACCCAGGGCGACATAATGAGATTCTCTCTCAAAAAAACAAAACAAGGTAGGGCACCCACATCTCAGTGGTTAGGGTGCCAGCCACATGTACTGGGGCCAGTGGGGTTCAAAGCAGTCTCAGGCCTGCTAAACAAAAAAAAAATATATCCGGGCATTGTGGTGGGTGCCTGTAGTCCCAGCTACTTGGGAGGCTGAGGCAGGAGAATTGCTTGAGCCCAAGAGTTTGAGGTTGCTGTGAGCTATGATGTCACAGCACTTTATGAGAGTGACAAAGTGAAACTGTTTCAAAAAACAAAACAAAACAAAACAACCCCCCCCCCGCACATATATTGTTTACTGCAACTATAGTAAAATAATGTATGCATATAGAATAAGACTTAAAAGGAAGGCTTAAAACTGATAGCCTTGGACGGCGCCTATGGCTCAAAGGAGTAGGGTGTAGCCCCATATACCGGAGGTGGTGGGTTCAGGCCAGGCCCCAGCCAAAAACTGCAAAAAAACAAAAACAAACAAACAAAAAAACTGATAGCCTTTGCTTCGAGATGGTAGGGAACTAGCCATTTGCCTCTACTGATTTCTATTTTTTTTAGAGACAGATTCTTACTTTGTTGCCCTCTGTAGAGTGATGTGGCATTACAGCTCACAGCAACCTCCAGCTCTTGGGCTTAGGTGATTTTGTCTTGCCTCAGCTTCCCGAGTAGCTGGGACCATAAGTGCCCACTACAACGCCTGGCTATTTTTTGTTGCAGCCAGAGGCTGGGTTTGAACCCACCACTCTCAGTATATGGGGCCATCACTGAGCCACAGGTGCCACCCTCCTGATTTCTAAACCTTCCATAATACACTATGGTGTTTTTACGGAGGCCTCATGAAAATCTCCTGCCCTATGGCACTGCTAGAAGGAAATATATTTTTTGGGAAAAGAAAAATAAAAAACCCAACCAATCACCAACCTCAGCAATTCCCTTTGCCCCCTTTAGATCACGGTAATTTATCCTGTCCCTGGAAAGGGCTTTAGAAGTGCAATGAATGATTTCAGTAAGAGGGAAGCACCTTGGCTTGCCATGTGAATCTGGGCTTTTGGTGAGGTTCATTTAGCTTTGAGATAACATTCAAAATAAGGACAACACCATGCTCTAGCTCTCTTCCTTATCCCCTCAGGTAGAGGTGAGTCTGCCATGAAGTTGCAATTCTCATATGAGGATTTTACCAGAAAACCCAGCCTGACTACCACGCTTTGGTTCTAGGGTGATGGTGACATTAATATTTTCTATTATGGGCCCAGGTGCGGTGGCTCATGCCTGTAAGCCCAGCACTATTGGAAGCTGAAGTGGGCAGATCACTGAGCTCATGATTTTGAGACCAGCCTGAGCTAGAGCGAGACCTCACCTCTAAAAATAGCTGGGGGTGGTGGAGGCGGATGGCAGATGGCACCCATAGCTCAGTGGCTAGAGTGCCTGCCACATACACTGAGGCTGGCAGGCTTGAACCCAGCCTACGCCTACTAAACAACAACTACAACAAAAAAAATAGCCGGGTGTTGTGGCGCCATAGCACTCTACCGAGGGCGATGTAGTCAGAATCTGTCTCAAAAAAAGAAAAAAAAAAAGAAATAGCCAGGGCTCAGCTCCTGTAGCTCAGTGGCTAAGGGCACCAGCCACATACACTGGAGCTGGCAGGTTTGAATCCAGCCCAGGCCTGCCAAATGATGAAAACTGCAACCAAAAAATAGCTGGGCATTGTGGTAGGTGCCTATAGTCCCAGCTACTTGGGAGGCTGAGGCAAGAGAATTGCTTAAGCCCAAGAGTTGGAGGTTGCAGTGAGTTGTGATGCCATAGTACTCTACTGAGGGCAACAAAAGCCCCCGCCCCCAATAGCTGGGGTTGTAGCAGGTGTCTGTAACTCCAGCTACTTGGGAGGCTGAGGCAAGAAAAGTGCTTGAGCCCAGGAGTCTGAAGTTGTTGTCAGTGGTGATGCCACAGCACTCTGCCTACCACTCTACCCAGAGTGACAAAGTGAGACTCTGTCTCAAAAAAAGTTTTTTTCTATCATGAGCCTTACAGTAATCTGTTCTGTACCTCAGAAGCTCCCTAGCATTATTCTCCTGAAAGTGAACCTGGGATGTTCAGGAAGCCAGGGAGCCTCCCTTCCCACGAACCTTGTAGGTCATCAGGTCAGAGAGCAGCATCACGTGTCTCCTGTCGATGCTCATGCCGTGGTTGACCATCGTATACTGGATTTCATTGATAATAGTTGTCCGGGCAGCCTCGATGCCCAGAGTTTTCTCCACCTATGGAAAACTAGGGCTAAGCAGAAGCAGTCCCTTCTGGGATGCTACTGAAACTTCTGTACTTCCTCCACTGCCCTGGCGGGTCAAACCAAATGGGAGGGTCAGAGAAGGGTGCTGGGACCAGCTGGGGGCCCACAGGTGGCACCAGGGGACAGCCCACCTCTCAGTGGGCTGGGGGCTGAGTGGTACCTCATAGGTGTTGTTAGAGGTGGTTCGGGTGCCCTTCACGCCATGGGTGGCCATGACCGCCCGCAAGTTATCGCCCTCCACCAGCAGCTTGTACTTCTCCTTTCCACTCTGCTCATCGATGTGGATGACAGCCCTGGACACCTCTGGGATGCCCTGCACCACCACCTGGGCCCAGAGACACAGGCGATGAGAACTGGGAGTGCCCTGCCGAGGGCCTATCACCTCCATCCCCCCTGGCTGTCTTGGGGGTTGGGAAGAAGAGGAGACACTCAGAGGACCATGTCTGACTCTTAAAACAGGTTTTATGACAGGAGAGAGGAATCTAACAGCTGCAGTTGCCATGGAAGTGCCAAGAAGAAAAAAACCTGACTGGTTCCCTAGGGATGATGCCCTAGGGCTCCCATCGTGGGCGTCCACTGCAGGTGGTTGCTGTGTCCCTGTTAGCCATGACTTTGTTCACCTTGAGAAGGTCCTCTTTGAGGAACTGCAGTACGTAGTACATGGAGCTCTTGCTGTTCTCCCTGGGAGTGACGCACACCACAGCCTCACCATGGACGGCCACGTCGCCTGGCTTCACGCGGAGCTTGGACATGCAGATGGAATAGCGCACCGTCTCAGCATTCACCTGCAAGGTGGCCACGTGTGGGCTCACTGACCATGGCTTGGAGAAACGTCATTGATTCTCACCCTTTATTTCATTATTATGCCTCTAGGAAGCCTTTTCATTTTTTCCTAGTCACTCCCCACCATGATGCTTAATGTGACAGATGTGCTACACGTCTGTTTATGTACTATACATGTGTCTGTGCTTTATTCATAAGAGTAGATTTTCTTTACCCCCAAAGAATGAATATTTGGTTTGTTGAAAATTCATGCTCAATTTACAACAGGACATGCAGCCTCTGTGGGAAGCCCATGAGAGGCTGGAGGTTGGTGGCCAGGGTGACTGAAAGCTTCAAAGGGACCTTGCCTTTATCTGACATCACCAGGATTGCTCAAGTGCTCCATTCCCCGCTGCTGCTCAGCATTTCTGGTGAAAAAGCTCATACCTGTAATACTACCACTTTGGGAGGCTGAGGTGGGTAAGACTGCCTGAGCTCAGGAGTTTGAGGCCAGCCTGAGCAATAGTGAGATACCATCTCTACTAAAGACAGACAAACTAGGTGGGCGTTGTGGTGGGCACCTGTAGTCCCAGCTACTCAGGAGACTGAGGCAAGAGGATCGTTTGAGCCCAAGAGTTCAGGGCACTCAACCCAGGGTGACAGAGTGAAACTCGTCTTAGAAAAAAAAAAAAAGGTGGTGGCCCCATAGTCAGTGGGTAGGGTGCCGGCCACATACACCTAGGCTGGCAGGTTGGAACTTGGCCCAGGCCTGCTAAACAACAATGACAACTGAAACAAAAAAATAGCTGGGCATTGTGCCGGGCGCCTGTAGTCCCAGGTATTTGGGAGGCTGAGGCAAGAGAATCACTTATGCCCAAGAGTTTGAGGTTGCTGTGAGCTGTGACACCCTGGCACTCTACCCAGGGTGACAGCTTAAGACTCTGTCTCAAAAGAAAAGAAAAGAAAAGGAAAAAGAGAGCCATAAGACAGGCAGAATAAAAATCAGGCTAGAGAAATCTCTGAACTGAAGAGCTGGCTGCTAAATTTCAGAGTCAATTCTTATATAGGTAATACATGAGTTTCTCAGTCTGCACTCTGTCTCAGTCTGTTTGCGAATCTTTTTTTCAAACTACGGATTAATGTGAAGGTACAGATGATTAGGTTACAATGTTTGTGTTTGTTAGCTGAGGTCCCTATTGTAGTTGTTTCCCTCACCCAGGAGATGGGCCATATGCTCTTACATTGTGTCCATTAGGTGAGAGCTGTTTGTGAATCTTTCTTTTTTCTTTTATTATTATTTTTGAGACAGAGTCTCACTATGTCACCCTTGGTAGAGTGCTATAGTGTCACAGCTCACAGCAACCTCAAATTCTTGGGCTTAAGTGATTTTCTTGCCTCAGTCTCCCAAGTAATTGGGACTACAGGTGCCCACCACAATGCCTGGCTATATTTTTTGTTGTAGTTGTCACTGTTGTGTAGCAGGTGGGGCAGGATTTGAACCCACCAGCTCCAGTGTATGTGGCTGGCATCCTAGCCGCTGAGTTACAGGTGCTAAGCCTCTTTTTTCTTTTAGACAGAGTCTCAAGCTGTCACCCTGGGTAGAGTGCTGTAGTGTCACAGCTCACGGCAACCTCCAACTCTTGGGCTCAAGTGATTCTCCTGCCTCAGCCTCCCAAGTAGCTGGGACTACAGGTGCCTGCCACAACACCCAGCTATTTTTTGGGTGCAGCCATCATTGTTGTGGGTGGGCCTGGGCTAGGTTCGAACCTGCCAGAGCAGGTGCATGTGGCTGGTGCCTTAGCCGCTTGAGCCATAGGCACTGAGCCATCCCTTGTGTCTTTTGATAGCTGTATCTATGTCACCACCAGATTTAGATAAAAGAAAACGTGAGAAGACAGAATCACGAAACCCAGAAAGCATTCCTCTGCAATGCTTCCTCTGTCTGGCTTAGCTCTTACCCTAGTTTATCAGCACCTGTCTTGGGACTCACAGGATGACTTCCTCTACACATTTAATTATGTGACTCACTTCCAGTCTGAGAAGTCTGATCCGTTCCAGGGAGAGCTTGATGAGAATAAAGCAGTCATCAGGCAGAAACACTTCTTCAATATACTCTGAAATCTGCCACGTCAAAAGATCAGAGTGTTAATCAGTCACTTTCCTCTTTCCTAAGAGTAGACAACTGCTTGCCTTTTCTGAAGAGCCGGAATAGCACAGACACTACTGACTAGTCAACTCCCTGCAGCTGGTTTTTAACACTTCCTTGCAACACTGCTGAGCTGGTTTTCTTACTATCAACAGGGATTTCTTCTTACCTCTCCCAAGAGGGTTTTCTCAATTCTCCCTTTCACAAGGCGAGCGTAATCGGCATCGTCATCCTTGTCTAGCTGTGCGGTGATAATTGGAGTGCTGTGAGAAGCAAAGGACAACTGTTTCTAGCACAAGGGATGAGCCTGTGTGAGGACCACTGCTTTGATAAATCCAAGCACTATTTAAGTCATAATGTTATTATCAACTCAATTGATTGAGCACATGCTGTGTGCCGCCTGCATGCTACTAGGGCTTCTGGTACATTCTCATTTAGAGTTACTATTTCTGGGGCCCCCCAGGCAGCCTACTACTCCATAAGTGAATGAAAAGACTTTCAGACTATTCTTCCTTACAAAGTGAGCCCTACCCCTTTCTCTTTGGTCCTGACAAGCACTTATTTTAGTTCTGTCCCCTGGGTAAATGGACACTTAAGTATTACAACTTCCCTCACCCTTTCCTCCCCTCATTTTCCTTCCAGGAACAATATCCTTAGCTGTTAGCTGCTGTCCTCACTGTTTTGAACAGGGTCCCTGAATACACACCCCTGGCACCAAGCTGAAGCCCAGAGGAGGCAGGCAGAGTGCCATACCACCCGATACCTGCAGTTGCTGCTCTACAACCAGGCGTGCCTGTCTTTCACTTAACATGCCTCCCAGTCTGAGACACTGTCCCATTACAGTATCACACGTATGCAAGTGACACAAGGATCACTGTAGAAACCCGACAGAAGCATGTGAGAATAAGAAGGAAAGGAAGCCAGGCACCTGATGGCCTTGGAGGCGTTGATGATCTCTTTAATCCGGGGCACGCCCAGGGTGATGTTCATGGAGGCCACGCCTGCAAAGTGGAAAGTCTTCAGGGTCATCTGAGTGCCTGGCTCACCAATGCTCTGGGCACAGAGCGCACCCACTGCAGAACCTGGCTCCATCTGTGCTCTAGAAGGAAAAGGCACGGATGAGAATCCTGCATGGCAAAGAAAAGTCCAGCAGAACTGCCGGGGAGTTATCACTTTCAACAGAAAAAATATAGATGTCAGTAGGGTCAAGAAGGAATTGGCAATAGGTCAGGCTGCATTTGTAAGAGGAAGAGTGTGAAAGTGATGATTACAGAGGAGGCAGCGATGCAACTGCATTCTGCATGGCTACTCATGGTCAGGACATGATGAATGGGCCTGATGTCTGTGAACAAATGGTACAGAAGGTGGACAGGGCAGCTGGCATCTGCCAAATTTATTGGTAGCCTCTCTCTGGGGAGAAGACATTAGGAAATAATGTGCAATTATTTCCACATCTTGGAGCATTCAACTCAGTGACCCATCAGAGTTCCTAGGGAAGAGTTGACAATCAGCTCCAATAATGGTAGTTAATAAGTGGTGCTAGTATAGGATTTTTGTCCCCAGGGAGAAGCATGAGGGCTCGCAAGACCTATGTGAATGGCCAGCAGTCTAAGACAATGGTATCCCTACCTCATGTACTTGTCTCTACAAGTCTCCAAAAACTTTTCCACTTGGGTGGGGGTGATCCGGTCCAGTTGGTACAGCACACGGGGCTGGAGGAAGACAAGCCAAGTGCAGAGTTAGGGTTGCAGAAGCTGCAACACCTCCGTATCACAGCACCTGGGAAGGCCAGTACCTCTGTTGTGCCGTTATCATTGATGCCGTATTTATCTCTGGTTTTCTTGATCTTCTCAGAAACCCCCTTAATGAATTTTTTTATTTCCTGAAAGATGACACAACAAACATCAGTTGTATGTTTCTCAGTCACTCGGGTGACACAATTCAGTTCATAAATTTCAATAATATATGAGTCCATCATATTTTAGCGGTACTATAGTACAAAGGATACAATGTGGATATTGTTTCTATTACAAAGTGGTTTTTCTTTCTTTCTTTCTTTTTTTTTTTTGAGACGGAGCCTCAAGCTGTCCCCCTGGGTAGAGTGCTGTGGCATCACAGCTCACAGCAACCTCCAACTCCTGGGCTCAAGCGAGTCTCCTGCCTCCGCCTCCCAAGTAGCTGGGACCACAGGCACCTGCCACAATGCCCGGCCATTTTTTTTTTTGGTTGCAACCATGATTGTTGTTTGGCAGGCCCGGGCTGGATTTGAACTCGCCACCTTAGGTGTATGTGGCTGCCACTTTAGTCACTTGAGCCACAGGCGTCAAGCCTACAAAGTGGTTTTTCAAGGAACACACCACATGGTTCATACCCCAGACATACACTCGCTTGGTTAAGGTGTCTCTTTAAGGCCTTTTACTCTGCCTGCTCTCATGGTATTGCCATCTGTGGCCCTAACACAGGGCATGGGAACCTCCTCTCTTGCTCTCCATACACGCCACAAAGTCCATACTGACACAGTTCAGAACAGGTGTAACTGTACCGATTACACTTTTCTTCTCTGAATTGATTAATTTGAGGATTACTGCTGAAGCCAGCAGTTTAAATACCTCCAGCTGAAGGGCAGCTATGTCGACTCTACATGCATTCTGAATACCTGCTTTGCACTTATCTTCATTTCAAAGAAAACATGCCCTAATCCCAGCTTCCTTCTTCCCCTGACCCTCACCTCCCAGGCCACTGCCATGTTCCCTTGCCACATACAATAGGAGCTCTGGAAATCACTCTCAGAGAGAGATGTGAAACATTAGCATCTATATTATTCCTTTTGTACTTAAAAGCAGCACTTTAGACCCCCAGATGATGACAAAGTGGAACTAGGAAGGATGTGGAAGTGTCAGGTAGGGGATGGACAGGGCAGGGACTACAGACCTGACTCTAAGTTTCCTGGTGACCACTCAGAGGGGAAAACCTACTCGTTTTACAATTTACACATGTCCCTGAGCTACATAAAGCTCAATGCCATTCATAAAATCAGGATCAGCCAGCACCTCCCTTGGGAAGTGCTCATGGGAGCACTACCAGAGTGTAGTCAAGCATTCTACTCTGGGTAGGTCAGTTATCAAGTGCTACGGGCCTGGCTCTGAGCGCTCCTTGGCACACTGATGGCACCCACTATGCAGTAACAACAGTTCTTCAGAGGCCACTTGACTGCAGCCCTGGGAGCCAGCCTTTGGCTCCTCTGCTGTGACCTAGGGACGGTGTTTAAGAATATGAGGAAGAGCTGGGCATAGGAGCTCATGTCTGTAATCCTAACACTCTGGGAGGCCAAGGCGGGTGGATTGCTTGAGCTCAGGAGTTCGAGACCAGCCTGAGCAAGAGAGAGACCCCATGTCTAAAAATAGCTGGGAGTTGTGGTAGGCACCTGTAGTCCTATCCTAGCTACTTAAGAGACTGAGGCAAGAGGATCACCTGAGCCCAAGAGTTTGAAGTTGCTGTGAGCTATGAGGCCCCGGAACATTATCAAGGGCATCGAAGTGAGGTTCTGTCTCTCTCTCTCACACACACACAAAAGGAATATAAGGAAGAGTGGATGGACTGCCCTTCCCTTCAACAGCCTCCCAGAAATAGAATTTTTATCCATGATTTTGGACAAACACAGTGGCAGTGGGCTTGAGTGGCACACTGGCCAACTGCAGGCAACCAGCTGCTTTGTGTGGCTGGCTGGGGACAGGCTCATATACATAAGAGGATGAGTGGGCTGGTATGAAAGCAGACTGCATACTCTGGTGGCTGAGAAGCCTCATGGGGTCTTCTTTCTTGATTCTAGGATAGGCTGAGGGGCCCCCACGGGAAAGAGCCAGCTTGTGCTGCCCACAGTCCACTTAGCCTATCACACTGCTAAGAACACTGAAGCCTCACTAGAAGCCTGCTTTTGCAAAATAAAAATCCTAGCTGGATGTGGTGGCTCACATCTGTAATCCTAATGCTCTGGGAGAATGAGGCAGGTGGGCTGCTTGAGCTCAGGCATTTGAGACCAGCCTGAGCCAGAGAGAGATCCCATCTCTACTAAAAACAGAAAATCTAGCTAGGCATTGTGGCAGGCACCTATAGTCCCAGTTACTCAGGAAATTGAGACAAGAGGATTGCTTGAGCCCAGGAGTATGAGGTTGCTGTGAGCTGTGATGATGCCATGGCACTCACCCCAGGGTAAAACAGTAAGACTCTGTCTCTATAAAAAAAATAAATAAATAAATAAATAAAAATAAAAAATAAAATCCTGTAAGGCACCATAGACAGCTTAAGACTTCTAGTCCCATTCTATCCTCACCTTGCAGAAATAAATCTCATTAGTTTCTCATGCCTGTCTAAACATTTTTATTTATTTATTTATTTTTGAGACGGAGCCTCAAGCTATCCCCCTGGGTAGAGTGCCATGGCTTCACAGCTCATAGCAACCTCCAACTCCTGGGCCCAAGTGAGTCTCCTGCCTCCGCCTCCCAAGTAGCTGGGACCACAGGCGCCCGCCACAACGCCCAGCCATTTCTTGGTTGCAGCCATCATTGTTGTTTGGCGGGCCTGGGCTGGGGATT
>CAUYQV010031455.1:0-58197 GCA_963574575.1 Galagoides demidoff | reverse complement strand
CACAAAATCCCAAAACCAGAAATGTTGGCGTGGATGTGGAGAAAAGGGAACACTTCTACACTGCTGGTGGGAATGCAAATTAATTCATTCCTTTTGGAAAGACATCTGGAGAACACTTAGAGAACTGAAAATAGACCTGCCTTTTGATCCTGCAATTCCTTTATCAGGTATATATCCAGAAGAACAAAAATCGAATTACAACAGATATTTCTATCAGAATGTTTATTGCAGCCCGATTCAGAATTGCTAGATCATGGAAGAAACCCAAATGCCCATTGACCCACGAATGGATCAATAAATTCTGGTACATGTACACCACGGAATACTATGCAGCCCTAAAGAAATTTACCTCCTTCATGTTTATATGGATGGAATTAGAAAATGTTATTCTTAGCAAAGTATCTCAAGAATGGAAGAAAAAGTATCCAATGTACACCACCCTATTATAAAACAATTTTATGTTCCTAAATTTAACGAACCACCCCTATACGGCCCAAACTATTGGGGGGGGGGTGG
Organism: Galagoides demidoff; assembly: GCA_963574575.1. Taxonomy (NCBI): domain Eukaryota; kingdom Metazoa; phylum Chordata; class Mammalia; order Primates; family Galagidae; genus Galagoides; species Galagoides demidoff. The sequence continues at coordinate 57,681 of CAUYQV010031455.1, read as the reverse complement.
GGGCGGGGTGGGGGAGCAGGGCGGACGGGTGGAGGGAGGGTGACTGGAAAGGTCACCTCTATGGTCTGTCTTACAAGGGTATAAGTGAATTTTTCTAGAACTAGAGTATAAATGTTTTAACACAATAACTAAGTAAATGACCCAAAGTCTATGTTAACCAGTTTGATGAAAATATCTCAAATTGTATATGAAAACACTACACTGTACCCCATGTTTGCATTAATGTACACAGCTATCATTTAATGAAGAAAAATTACAAAAGGAAAAATAGTAGTAACTAAACCAAGCAATCAAAGTTAACCTCAGTAGTAACAGGACAGTTAGATACCATGTGCCTCTTGCTCTAATGCTCTAGGAAGGACACACCACCCCTTGGTGGTATCCCAGTCTCCAAAGTACATAATTTGAATCTAACCATGAGAAACATCAGACAAATCCAATTTGGAAAGACTTTCTGCAAGATAATTGGTTTATACTCTTTAAAAATACCAAAATTATCAAAGACAAAGAATGAGGGACTGTTTCAGATTCAAGGAGATCAAACAGGTATGATAAATACATGTAACATGTGACCTTAGATTGAATTTACATATATAAATGTACATACATGTATGTATCCATATGTATGTATAGTAACATTTTTTGTGTATGTTATAAAATATGTATATAAATGTTGCTATAAAGGACATGAGTGGGACAGTTAGAAAATTTTAAATAAATTCTCTCGGTCAAATAATAGTAGTCTATCATTGTAGGTTTCTGTTTGTGGTAATTATACTGTGGTTAGATCAGAAAAGAGAATACCTCTGTTACACTGAAGTATTTATCAGTAAAGAGGATTGTGTCTGCACGTTATTCTCAAATGCCTCAGAACAAAAACCACAGATTAATAAAGCAGACATCATAAGATGTTAACACTGGGGACTTCTAATGAAAAGCGTATGGGATTTTTTGTGCCATTCTTGCTACTTTTAATTCTGAAATATTTCAGAATAAAAAGTTATAAAACATGGATACCCATTTGCTTGCTGGCTGTGCCTAAAGAATTAGGAGAAAGTGGCAGCGTCCTCCAGGCATACGGGGATTCGATCCATGGATTTCAAGGCGTGCACAGCACTCATGTGCTGAGTTAATCATCTCTGAAGCCCCGTGTCCCTTACCTGTGACCCTGCTGTGTGTGCTTATTTATTCAGTAAACATTTTTTTCAACATATGCCAAGTCTTGTGCTAGATGCTGGAGTCATAATAGTGACTAAGAGACAATCTGATGGATAGGAGTGGATAAAAACAAATACCATAATCAATAATCACAAATTTTAATAAATTATGAAGCCAAAGCTCAAGTGGCTTGCCAGCAGGGCCCCTTTACCCTGTGGAGTCAGAGAAGGACTTTTTGAAGAAGCGACATTCAGGCCAACGTTAAAGGGTGTTTGAGAGCTGGCAGGGTGTGGAGTGGTGGACTGGAAACAGCAGGAAAGAGGTCACTTGTGTGAGACCCCCGAGCAACAAAGAACATGGTATGTTTAATGAACTGAGAAAGTCAAAGTGTTTGCAGCTTACTGAGTGGGTCTAGATATTTGCAGTGGGGATAGACTGAAGCTTTATGTGCAGAAAATAACACAAACTGATCTATATTGTTTTAAAAGATCACTGACCACTCTGAGAGGAGTGGGTTGGATGGAGACCTGCACAGAGAGAAGAATGATTAGGAAGCTATTGTAAACATCCCTGAGAAGGATGAGGGTAGTTTAGACAAAAGTTGAATAGTGACAGTGGAGGAGGACAGTGGGCAGATCTGATCATATTTTAAAGATTGAGTAGATTGGATAAAGGAGTTGAGATAGAAGTAGCACAAGTGTGGTGCACAGTGTGTGGCTTGGACAGCTGAAAGGTGATGAAACCATTGACTGACCAGGAAACAGAAGAGAGAGAACAGGGTCAGAAGAGAAGGTGATACATTCTATTTTGCAGTGTTTCAGCACCTGTGGATATGTAATGGTTCAGTGAGCTGTTGGCACCAAGGAGAGTGGTCTGAGTTGAATCATTAACACGTCATTTCATAGTTTATATACAGTATAGTCATTTGAGAATTATAGTTGTTCATCTGTAGGTTTAATTTCTTCTGGTATATGGTTCCCAGGAGCCCTAGGAACCAGGATTCCTTGTTTGTCCTTCTCAGTTGCATGAAATATGTACTCGGAAAGGACTGAATGAATGAAGTCAAAAGCTAACGTACGTGTGAGACATAGCAGGTGTCAGAGTGCTAAGCTGATAGTGAGCAAAGCACGGAAAGATAGATGGTAGGAAAACCGAACATAGATCATTGTGTTGCTTTTGTTGTGGTGACAGATACTGTAGCCATCCTTCAAAAGGTGACAAAGGCTTCCCTGGGTCATTGGGATCAGACAAATAACCTTACAGGAAGAAGGGGAAAGCAGAGCAGAGCCTGGCTGGCCTCTCCCAGGTGTGGTCTCCTTACTTCTACCCATGCGTCCCCATTATTCTGTTAGCCATCTAAAGGTTTAGGGTTCATCTTTTGTCAGAAGCAGGGACTTGGAGACATTCATGTCATGTTTGTTTAACTCAATATAATGTAATGAAGTTTTCTTATTCCTAATAATTCCTGAAGCCGCCTCATATTTTGTGAAGTACTATTTATCAGTGACCTTCCAGGATAACGGGATGGTGTTTACTGTGTCCTTGATGCAGGGTCCTCAGACAGCCCCTGCTTCCTCCCCTCTCGCCCTTCTCAGCCAGCATGCCCATATTTATCTGCCCTTATTTTCTGATCTCATCTTAGCCTCTGTCTTCTATCATCATCTCCTTGGTCATTTAGCGTTTGGGTTTGATAATGATCTAATCATATTCTGATAACTTTAATATTTGTTTTAATCCCATTGTGGTAGTTTCTTAGACCTGCTATAAAATAACCATAAATTAGGTGGCTTAAAAACAACAGAAATTTACTCTCTCACAGTTCTAGAGGCCAGAAATCCAAAAATGTAAGTGTTGGCAGAGTTAATTGCTTCTGGAGATTCTGAGGGGGAATCCCATACCTCTGTCCTATCTTCTGCTGGCAATCTGGGCACGCCTCAGTCTGTAGGGGCATCAGTCTCGGCCTGGACTTCATGTCACCATCTCCACTGGGCATCATCTCCTTGTCTCTTCTCTAATAAAGACACTTGTCATTGGATTTAGGGCCCACCCTAATACTGGATGATCTCATTTTGCGATCCTTAATGTCATCACATCTACAAATATATATATTTCAAATAAAGTCACATTCACATGTCCTGGGTAAGACCTGTCTTTTCAGAGGGCCACCATTCAACCCACTGCAAACTCATCCTATTAATTTTAAATTTTTGTCTAAGTCTCCCCCTCTTATTCTAACTTTTCTCTTTGTAGTGTTTATAACTTGGGGTTATAAGAGGACATTATATTCTTAGAGCCATCAGGAAGTCAGTGGATAGGACTTACAAGAGAAACATTGCCTTCCTACAATGAAGGTCATCAATGGATCACAGCCTTTTCACAGTGAAATGCAGTGTCTTCCCAAGAGAAAGCACTTCTAGTCAATGGAGGTTTCCAAGCAGTAACTGCACAGCCATTTGTCTGAAATACAACATTAAATATTTGATACGCAATAAGAGAACCCAAGAATTCTGTTTGATAGTCAATAATTAATTGATTAACAGGGCACTAAAGTCTTCAAACTCCTTTTACATAATACTAGGTAAACATCTCCATGGAGTGTTCCCTGAGACCCCAGCCTTGTAAGAAACGACAAGATTTCCTTTGTCCAGCACATGTATATAAGAAATGCTGCGTGTATGATGGATTCCCTTCAAGGAGAATGATGGTAGAACTAGAGCTCCCCCAGTTTATTTCATGATGCAACACTGTCTCATAGTGTTTCATGCTTATGCTGTAAGACTTAAATGAGTTAGTGTGTGAAGTACTTCAAATAGTGTCTTGCACATGGGAAGTGCTGTACGTTTTTGCTCCTGTTGGTATATGGCTGTTCCTGCTACCACTTCCAGAACCATTCATTACCCAGCGTGGAATGTTACGTTAGCCTCAGTTGCCAGTTGTTCACATATTTATAAAGTCCTTTCTCATGGTGCTTTGGCTTCCCTTATATTTCTTAGGGTCCTGCTTTGCTCTCTAGTGCTCACAGCAGTCCGTGGGCCAAGTTAGTGATAATATATTGCTGGTGTTTTTATACTTTTCCCCTGGGTATGCTTATGAGGCCCACAAGATTTATAGTTCTTGGGCAACTGGTCAACTGCAGCTGCACATCTTCGTTAGTGGGTCAAGCTGGGCTTTTCTTTTTCATTTACTTACTTCAAGAGCTTTACTGGTTTCTATAAGGCATTTTTATCTTGAGGCTTTAAACATTAGTAACCTAGATCCAGAATCCCTTCAGAATATGGCATACTGATATGAATTCTACAAATTCAGATAGCCTCATTCAAAGCCATCTTTTTAATGTTTCAAAGCACAAAAAAAAGTCTGCGAATTCTTAGAGTTTTTCATCTTTTATATTATCCTTCAGTATTTCAATTCTGTCTCCTATATACTTATATTCTAAATTAAAAACTGGTCTCGAGGCAGTTAATACATTCTCTAATTAACTAGAGTGCCCTCATATGGCAGCCTTGACCCAAGGATTTGGTTTTTCTAGTCGCTCTTGCTTGGAGAACGGATCAAAATTTACCTAAATGGAAAGAAATGCCCTTTTTTCTTCCTAAGACTTCTACCAGCTTCTTAGTTGTCCAGATCAATGCTGAGATCTCTCTTTTTTTCCCCTTATATGTACCATTGATATGCTCCTACCTCTACTGAATGTAAATCTGGATAAGGTGACAGGTCTTAATTCTGTAACTCTCTTCTCTCCTAATAGCACTAAGGAATTGAGTACAGACTCAACCTGGGTTTCTCTTCATTCTTTCATACTTTTGTTCATTGCTTTATACATTGGACATTTGTTGAGCTTCTAAACTTGCACCAACTGTTGTATCATATTCATGCACACATGCACATAGACACACACACACATCTTTAGTGTTTTATACAATATAGCTTAATGTCTGAACAATAGGTAGGAAAGCCAGGGGAATTCCTTTTGTCCCTAGGCACCTCAAACTTACCATCCACATTAACCCTAATAGAGGCTTTTCCAAACAAGGACCTTTATAACGTTCCTGAGAGGTCATTAGGCTTTGCTTGATGACTACCACGAAAAGCACCCAAATTAATTTTTTTAACAAAATTAAGTTTTTTTTTCTTATATTGATCTGAAAACTTGACTCACCATACTTTATACTTAGTACTTTACTACAGTACTTCGAAATAATACTATATATGAGGGTCTGACAGTTAAGTTCACAAACTCATCCTAGAAAATGTGCTCCATTCATCATTGTCGAATATTACTACAGTCAGCTTTGAAGTACTCCCCTTGGGAGGTTATGCACCAAAGCCAGTGCCTAATCCACCCTTCAAAGCAATTTTGGAACTGTTTTTTCTGGAATGGCCATTAAAACTGTTGTTTTTCACCTTTGATGTTCTGAGTGTCATCAAAATGTCTTCCTTTCAATATTTCCTTTATCTTCAGGTAAAGAAAAAGTCACTGGGGGTCAGATGAGGTGAGAATATGGAGGGTGTTCTAATATGGTTGTTTGTTTACTCACAGGCTAACCTGTGAGCTGCCTCATAGTTGTGATCAAGAGCCCATTCTTGCACACATCTTTCTCATGCCAAAGTTTTCAGTTAAGATTTTCCTGTTTCTCTATTCATGTTTACTTGGTCTTCTATCCTTCTCACACTCAGCTGACAATTTTGACACACAATTGATGAATTTTTGCAAAGTTCTCATCAATTGTGCTTATTACTGGCCGCCCTGCCCTCTCTTTATCAGTGACACTTTCTCTTCCCTCAGAAAAAAAGTTTAATCCATTTATATGCTACCATTTTCTACTTGGCATTATCCCCATAAATTTTAATTAACATGTCCCTGATTTCACTTCTACTCGTGCCACTCATGGTGGCTCACGCCTGTAATCCCAGTACTTGGGAGGCCGAGGCGGGTGGATTGCCTGAGTTCACAGGTTCGAGACCAGTTTGAGCTAGATCGAGACCCCATTTCTAAAAAATAGCCAGGCATTGTGGTGGGCACCTGTAGTCCCAAGTATTTAGGAGGCTGAGGCAAGAGGATCACTTGAACCTAACAGTTCGAGGTTGCTGTGGCATTCTACCAAGGGTGACCAAGTGAGACTCTGTCTAAAAAAAAAAAAAAAAAAAAAAAGATAAAAAAAGACATTTAATGTTTGTTCATTGCTCTAATTCAAACTCCGACATTCTTGCGATGGCACACAAAACATGCAATGACCGTAATGAACACCACACAGCAAGACACCACCACATGTGGATCTGAACACAACTGTGAGACACTAATACACCAAAGTTATGAACCCGTTCCAAATTATTTGCACAGTGTTGCCAACATAAGCACATGGTGGTGGCAAGTTCACAGACTTAAATGTCAGACCTTATGTAACCTCAAATATACTACAAAATAATATGCTATATATTCAAAATATGTGAAATAGGCAATATATTCTTCCTTCCACGATAACCTTTCATTTGATATGCTTTTCTTGTTTTAAAATAAATGTTCAATTCCTCATCATATAAATGGTTGTCAAATCTCTTACCATCCTCGCCACCTTCCTGTCGATACACTCCTGTGTGTCAGAACTAAACACAAACATTTTAATATTGCCTGACTTATCGGATCAGGTTTTTCCCTATTCAAAACTCATTCTTTCCCAGTTAATTTCCTCCTTTTTCCTTTTTGTTCCTTCTCAAAGAGCACAGTTAGCAATGTTTGAATTCAAGCACTTTCTTCTTTAGTTATTACATCCTCATCCATAATCTTCTCCTTAGGACCCCACATTCATTCATTCATCCAACCAATCTTAACCAAGAGCCTTCTTCAGGGCAGGTGCTATTCATTATAGCAGTGACTAGAGCAGGTGAAAGTCCCTGTCCTCATGGAATTTACATGCTAGTGGGTAAAGTAGATGATACATTAAAAATAATTAAATCAGATAGTATGTTAGAAGTTGCTGAGCGCTCTGGAGAAATAACATACCAAGGTAACAATACCCAAATTGCTGGGGATAGCTCATGATTTTAAGTAGGCTAGTTGGATGATGAAGAGCAACACTAGAGTCTCATTTCCCTTTTTTTGGTAGCATAGCAGAAAGTTGGCTCAATGGTTTTGAGTTATTCCATAGTAGAACAGGCTGACACCAGCTGCTGGCTCCAGAAACTGCACTGTCTAACAAGACCACTTGTATAACCAGTGAGTTTCTGTTTTTATAAGCTTGTGTAAATATCCTATAATTATGTAGAGCAGACTGATGAAACTTTGATTATGGCATATAGAGACCATTTTTGCCTAACCTAAGCAGTAGGACCGTGGGAGTTTGAAGGATTGCACAGACTCTGCCTTCTCTGCTCATGTGTTGTCCCTCCAGCAAGCCCTGTTTTCTGCCAGCAGCATATGGCACTAGTGGTACATGTGCATGACTCTTAGAGGACATCAGTGCAGGCCCCGTTGTGAAGGTTACTTTGAGTAAAGACTCAAGACGGTGAGGGAAGGAATGGTCAGTGCTAGGGAAGGGGGGCATATGCTGTGTGCAACGCAGCTAGACCAGAAAGAGCAGGAAGAGTAGTAGGAGATGAAGTCCAAGAGGTTAGGGAGGCCAGATCATGTAAGACCCTAAAGGACTTAGCTTTTACTATGGAAGAAGTGCAAACCCTTTGGAAGGATTTAGGCAAAGGAGTTTTAACAGGGTTATTCTGGCTTCTGTGTAGAAAAAAAGAAAAATACCATGGGAAAGAGGAGAAAAGGTAGGCATTCAAAGACCAGGTAGAGGCTCATATAGCGATCCAGGTGAGAGGATAGTGGCTTGGACCACCAGGTAACCATTTAGGTGATATGTTTTTGAAGGTGACCCAACAGGATATAGTCACATATCATGTGATATACAATAGTAAGATTCAGGGATGACTCTAGGAGTTTTCGGCCTGAGCAACTGGGAGATTGAAGAGTTTTGTTTTTAGGGCTCCAATGGCGCCTAAAGTCTAGTCATAGCATTTGCAATTCAGAATGAGTCATTTTCCTATTTTTATATAATTTCTGTCTATGTCCATCTCTTTACTGATTTACAACCTCCATTAATACCAGAGCTTTATATATTTATTATTATCTCCTATAATAACTATCCCAAGGACTGTTTTAGCACAGTCCTTGGCACATTAGAAATTTAATAAATGTCTGCCCATTATTTTTAAAGAATATGGATTTAGAATCAACTTAACCTCATGACAAACTATATGCTTATGGACTGAAATCCTTAGGTAATGTCAAATGATCTAATTTTCCATAACTATAGGAAAGATCTTATACTTATTTTGTTCTCTTGTCAATGGCTTTCTATGTACATCCTCTGCAGCATGGAATACTAAGTAGCTGTTTATTTTTTCCAATACTCTTAGACATAAGTTTTCCTTTCAAAGTTATAGCTTTGAATTTCAGGTTAACATAAATTCGTCCACATGTCAGCATTCAACGACATGAAATCTGAATTAGTCCTAGTTTTTTTTTTCCCCCAGTGGCAATATGTGAAATATAGCATAAGAACTAAACGAGGATTTTTAGTTTATTTGGTAGAGGAAGGGGAACAGACATTTGCTACTATGTCTGTGAATGTTGCTGGGAGTCTAAAATAGAAGACGTGCCTGAGTTCTGAAATATATTCAGGGTAAGGATCACAAATATAAATTAAGCATTCATTAAAATCTCAGCATGTTTTCTGCTGTTAGGCCATCTGTAGACAGTCTTGCGAAAAGAATCTCCTGGACTGCTCAGCAAAGCATCCCACATAGGAGCATGTTCTGTAGGAAACCCTCTAGGGCCACTGCTGGGTGGGGCCTCAAGTGATCACCGTGTTGATACTGGTCCAGGTGCCTGATATTCTCACTGACACCTTTGGTTACATAAAGGAGTATGAACACATGTGCTTGTTACAATTAAAAGCTGAGTGTTAGGTAATGTCTATCCCAGAGAATAATTAGCAAACGTTTAGGGTAATATGCTCTGATACAGGTGACAGATAATTGTTAATTCAAAAATACGTTAGGATTTGATAACCAGTGCCTTAAGGAAGAGTGTCGCTTGAACATGGTCTGTACTCTGTACAGATTTCAAATGTTACTGAAAATTGAGTAAATTGTCATTCGCTCATAAAAATTAATAGCCTGAACAAGGCTGAACATGATACTTGAAAGCAATGCCTGCTTACCCTTGACAACAAAAATATAGGCGTCAGATATTAAGTCACTTCTTTTTTATCCTACTGTAAACTCTGTGTTCTTTTTTTGTTTCAATCAACATTCTTCTGTGTAGTGTGGTTTTATCTTTGTAGTCAAGTCTGAGAACTGAATAATATATCCGCTGAAGATATGCCAGTCAGTTATTACAGCTTAGCTGATAACTTTTACTCCCGATTTATTTATTTAACAGACAACTTTTGTTTTCATTAGATAATGTTAGTACTTCAGGTTTTGTTTGTTTAGCTTGAAAAAGTTGATAACCCAATATTTGACTGTGCTCGTAATAGGTGCTAATTGGAAATATCAAGTCGTTAAATGGTGAACCATTCATTGGTTCAAAATGCCTCCATGAATGTGAGCCCAGTTGAGAGCCAGGTGTCGTATGTAAACAAGATAACCAGAGACCTGTGTCAGTGTGATGGTCTACCTGAACAAGTTTCTCCCCTGTCTGTGCTGATAGGAAGTAGAAAGTCTTTGAAGGAAAGTTAGGTCCTTAAAAGAAGCAAGCAGTTTTCAAATAATTACTCCAATGAAAAAGATCTCAGTCGTTGATTTGTCTAAGTGGATACTGATAGGAATAAAAGAGTTCTCTCTCCAGAAGCTTTCAAAATAGCATGATACACTGGCAGGCAGGCTAGATATAAATTTAGGCAATGAATAAAAGGTCCAGGAGATGATAATCACCTCAACATTCCCATATGAATGTCACTGTTAATAGGCTTTTCCTAATTTTATTCTAAAACATCCACCTCCCAATAATTCTACCATTAGAGATTTCTTGGTATGGTTGAAGGAGTTATATGGAGAAACCCTTACGTCTGTAGATATGTGTGGAAATAGGTAGATGTATTCTCAGTATGGATGTAAGTATATCTTACAGGTTAAATCACTCTGTGTTTTTGTCAAATACCTTATTCTGATATGACTTACGTCCAGATTTAAATCCATACTTTACTAGGGAAACATGTCATCTTTTACTCTTGTCTCAGTAAGTGGCAGGCATTCAAAGACTGTTTTTCCAGCTCAAAGGAATTAAGGACCCCAAGGCAATGAAAATTGATGTGTAAGAAGAGAGGCACAATAAGTCATGTTCCAATGTGTAGAAAAGTAGAAAGCATCTCTACCAATCCTTAAAAATGTTTGGCTGAGAGCTATATGCCGGCTGGCTGGAGAAACTGATTAACCTTTTACTCCTAAGGAGATTCCTCAGCCCCGCAGTGCCTGGCGAATACCAGGAGGCATGCAGTATTTAATAGCTGTTCAGCATCTCAGAAAAAATTAGTTATTGTAGGACTATCACTGATAAATTGTGTCTCTTAGGAAGCCTGGGGAGTAGAAGCTGAGCTTTCTCTTCTCTGTGTTTTGTTGGCCTTTGTTGGAAGTCTTGCTGAGCAGTTAAAGTGAGCAGAGGATGAGCTGAACTAATGGGAAGAGGAGACGTGAGCGTCTTGCGGAATGAAATACCCTGTTGAGATACTTGTCCATTCAGTGGCTTCAGCCACTTGGCCCAGGGCCTGTATGGGGGAGGGGGGGCGGGGGATACAGAAGCAATATAAGAACAGGCTCCCTCCCCCGGAATCAACATCTAATTGGAGCCACAGCAGTAATTAAACAAGAGGACCGGGAAGGACCATGACTGACGTGAGACCCAAACAGACAGCTAGGAAAGGACAGAGGAGGGGCCGAGTATGTTTGGATGGCTCCTGCGAGGGGCCAGGGCTAAGCTTTTGAGACAAGGAGGTTAAGGTTAGCAGAGGCCACAGAAGGAGTGACATTCCAGAGTGAGCTGAGTTTGAGTTACAGCTACGCTCAGAGGGTAGTGGGAAGCTGCTCTAGGTGAAGAGCGCTAATGTGGGAGAAACATGGCAGAGGTGGTTAGAAAGACCCACGTGGCCAGATTATGAATTTTCATGGAATTTAGGTCAGGAGTTTGGATTTCATAATTTAGCAAATGGCAGTCTACATTTAGAGTGAGTTGCTGGGAGGCAGTATTTAAAACTGATGGAAACGAAGTTGAAAACAAGAAGAGCAGTCGAGAGGCAATTGTCCAAGGTTAGAAATGACATAAATACCCGGATTGGGATGATTCAGCTGAGACATAGTGAAGGATTCGCTCCATCATGCAGAAGAAGAAAGCTCAGAGACTGTACAGGAAGGGACAGTGTCCTGACTGCAAGGGTGGTTTGCAGAGAGGATAGATGGGGGGGAGGGGAAAGTAGAGGGTTGAGCTAGATTATAGGGAAGGTAAGTTTGGTTTCAGTTAAACCAGACATCATGGCTGTACTTGAAAGCGGTGTCACGAACACATTTGAAGGCACAAACTAGAATTCAGTGAGGGGCTGAGGCATGTCCCAGAATCTGCTCATCAGGAAAAAAAAAAATCAGTTTAGACTGAGGCCAGCAGAGGGACCAAAGCCTAACCAGGGGGACTAACTGCTATTTAGTTGGAATTATAATATCTTGTTAAGATTTAAGAAGATTGAAATTCTAGCCACTTGATATAAATGCAAATAATTATGAGGCTTTTCGGAGTAGATAAAAGACAAGAATAGCACCCTGACCTTGTGTCTTTGTAACAGAGATTCAAGTCCTTAGGTGAAGCATTACCTTTAGACATGTTGGATATTTTAAGATTACAGACAGCTTATCTAATCTCGTTTGTCTACCTACCGTTAAGATTACTTAAATTACATTTAATTGTGTTTTCATTACTTTCTCATTTCTTCCTTCTAGAGTGAACTTACCTCTTGTCACATCCAGACACTTAGCTTAAATTACCTTCATTAGAAATTTGGGAAACTTGAGTCTTTTCTTTCTTTATGAGTAAAATAGTCCCAGAGAGAGAATCAAAGATGGACACTTAGGAAGAAATTCAAGGAGGAAATTCTAATGCCTACCAGAAGGAATGAATCGAGTGAGACCTTCTAATCTATGTCTTAAAAACATGGGCTAGGAATCTTGGCACCAACTTTCTGCCAGTGACAGAGTTAGGTGTATCATTGACTTCCTCAAATTAGGAATGGTATCCTCTCCCCTCTCTAATAGTGGTATATAATAGACTCAAGAAAATTAAAATGTACCAGTCCTGTTGCTTGGAAGTACGTGACTGTAAAATTAGTTGTAATATCATCTATCACTATATTTTAAAATGAAAAAAATTACCTATGGAATGTGCAATGAAATAGAAAAGAAACTTGATTATCAACAAGGATGTACATCAAGGTAGGTGAAAAGTAAACATGGATGCCACTTATGACAAAAAAAAAGTGTCATGAATGTACCAGTGTGTATATTCGAAGAATAACTTACCTACCTCCAAATTCCTATGGCCAGTCTGCTTGGGTGGTCTCTGCTCAGTCTGGGACTCTCCTTACTAAGACACCACTACCCTTAGGTATCCCTAGGACCCTTTCCTGATGAGAGGGATCACTTTGGATGAATTTTCAAGTCAAGCAGTTGCGTGAAAAGAGGCAGATTATATTAGAAGGTGACTTGAACACAATTGCAGTTGGCTTTGCCCACTTTCACCTCACCATTGGTAACAGTTCAGTTCAGAATAGATCTAGCCGCAAGTGCCAGAACCAAAAAAAAAAAAAAAAACCCCCCACTGGCTTCAGTAATAATGGGGAATTATTTCTCTTTTCGATGAAATCCCAATGACCCAGGTTCCTTCAAGCTCATGATCTATCATACTGGAGTCTTCAAACTTTTTAAACAGGGGGCCAGTTCACTGTCCCTCAGACATTTGGAGGACCGGCCCTGGGACATGAGTCGGCTGCTAAGCAGGACAGGTAGCAGCGGCAAAAACACCCAGTGGGCCCGATAAATGTCCTAGGCGGGCCACAGTTTGAGGACACCTGTATCATAGCAATGGTGAGACTTTCTTCCTCAGGGATGAGAAGGCAGCTTCCACATTCCAGACAGTGGGACAGAATAAGAATCCCTAAAGAAGGGTAAAGGCATGTGCCCACTGTGCTGTTAGGAAAGATCCCAGAAGCGGCCTTAAGATACTTTTGTTTATATTCCACTGGCCAGCACTTGGTCATATAGCTGTACTTAACTGCAAGGGAAGCTGGGAAATGTAGTCTTTTTTCTGGGCAAACATAGCCCAATTAATAATCTATTGCATAAACGAAGGAGAGACTAATTACTGGGAGAAACTGTGTAACCGTGCTTTCCTGGTGCATTGCAGTGGTGCTGTGGTGTCAGCAGGTTGAGATGTCCAGGTGCCCATAGAGGTCCTTGCAGCAGAGTGGTGTCGTGGCAGCTCAGAGCATGACCCTCAGAGTCTGGGGTGGAGTCCAGGCTTTCGAGATGTAGAGAGGAAACAACGATAGTACTTTCCTCTTAGAGTTATTATGATTGTTAAATGAAATATTGAACATAACCCATTAAGCATGGTGTCTAACACTTCGGAACCATTTGATAAATGCTGGTAACTCACATTATTAAGAGTAAAATGAAAAGGTTTAGAGCATCCACGTGCATATAACTTTTCTGTGCATTTCTACAACATGGAGAATGTATGTATTTTATTTCACTAATACAATAAGATCCAGAGTATTTTTCATTCCTAGTTGCCTTTTCCTCCTTCTGAAAATCAGCTAGCATGTTTGTTCTTGGTGAGGGGTGCTACATAACAAATCACATGAGTGCCTTTTAAAATTTTTCCATGGATTCTACATGTTTCAATGACACTTTCCTATAGGCTCTTATTATACCTGCTTTGATGTGAAGCACATCTTGCATTAAGAATTTATGCAACCCCCTCCCCTTTCTACTGATACAACCAAGTGGGAGCTGGGCACTACATCAAGCAAAGAAGGCCATCCTTGCACGGATGGGATTCAAAGAGGGCAGCGTGGAGTGTCTACCCTCGAAAAGGGTAGACAGCTCTGAGTTGCAAAACCAATGTTAATCAAAAGGTAAAAGTTTGGCTTGTTCTTCATTTAAAAATGCTGATTGAATAGAAGTGGCTGAAAAATGAAGTTTGATATTCCAACATGGATGTAACCATTTTCTTATGATTACAGATGACAATATAGTCGTATTAAGATTTTTTTTTTTTTTTTGCCAATACCTAAATGCTCTTTTGCTTGTCTTTTTTCTTTCTTTCTCTAAGCCCCTTCTTTGTTCTGTGGCTTTTCTTTTGTCACTCCTCCAGACTACAGCTTTGTTCCCCCTTCTTCCACTCCTTTCTGGTCAGGTACTGCTTTACTGCTTTTATATGTCTCTTCAACCAGCTTCTGTTTGCAAATACGATATTTTAACTTCTGTGTGTGGCCCCTCATCTAGACACGCCTCCTCACAGCCAGTCCCCCGAGTTCCATGACCACCATGCACTTTACTCTTCTCTGCCATAAAGCCATTGTCTGCCGTGACATTTCACTCCTCTGGTTGCCGTGTGTGTGTGTGTGTGTGTGTGTGTGTATGCGTGCTCGTGTCGTGTGTTTCAGCAAGACTTTTATAATGTGTCTTTTGGGGAGAGGTTGGAAAGGGATGGGGGTTTGGAAGTCTAAAGGGGGATGAAGTCCTCCGTAAAATCATCTTTTCTTTTGTTTTGTTTTGAGAACCAGGAATTTTTGTTAAGAAAAGCACAGTTTTCTATATTTCCATTAAGAAAATAAATTAAAATCTCAATTTTGTCTCCAAACAGAAGAGTGAAATTCAGCCCACCTTTGCTTGAGAGGATGACCAGTGCCCACCAGCTATACAGTTCTTCAGCTTGTGCAGGGGCATTTTGGTCTTGATTTCTGGCACTAGCCAGAGAGTTTAATGGCTGTTTATGAGACATCAAGGGGAGTACAGCATGGCTAGGATGTTTTCTTATAGACTTTAAAAATTAACCGGCAAGTTCCAATAAAATCATAGAACTGAGAACAAAAAAAGATCTTGGAAGTCATCAAGTACAAATGTTTCATTTTATAGGTGAGGAAGATGTGGCCCAGGTGTCAAGAGAACCGTGCAAGGGCACACGGTTGAGTTGACGATGGGGCTTTTCCACCACAGGGGTGTTTTTATAAGAGTGCTGTGCCCCAGCAATGGGACAGTTTTCAGTAAGACAACTATTAAGATGGTTTGTGTCCTGAACAGTAAAATAAAGTGCCCCATTTTTACTCCCTTTATAGTTCTGAAATCTACAGTATTGCCATTCATTTGTCTCATGATTGACACCTGGAGACTAAAAAAATTCTCTCTTTTCAAATCCATGAATAATAGCTCAGAGATCCCTGTCTCCAGATGGGCAAGCTCCTCTGAGGTGACATGGGTCATAACTATGGCTGCCTGAGCGCTGGGGCTGTTAATCACACACCTGGGTGATGTTTCCCATTTGTCTCTTTTTCTTACACGTAAGTTCCTTTGCCATTTACGATTTATAAAATCCCACCAATCTCAGATGAGTGATTCTCAGAATCACTGAACATATAATTGAAAACACTTTATAACCCCAAAGAGCAACAGATAGAGAAGTTAGTGTCAAATGTGTTATGGAACTCCAGAGACTAGCAGCTTGAATTGAGTTTTCCTTCCAGATCAGGGTGGGCAGAGATAGGGAGAAAGTGCCTTTCCTACCATCAAAAAAAGAAAACACTGAACAGAGGCGGTGAACACCTTGCCATCTTGGTTTTGATTAGCTGCTCCAGCTGAAGATTTCCCTAGGCCATTATTTGTTTGAAAGGAAGAAGATCTGTGGATGGTGTTTGTGTGTTCTTTCTGTTAGATCTGATTCACACTTCACATAAGTGGAATTAGAATAGATACGAAGCAATACGTGAGTTTATCCCCCAAAAGTTTTAAGCTTAGCGAGAAAGTGTACATTGCCAGAAATGATGACATGGACTTGACAGGAGACTTTCAGCCGAGCAAAAAATGTAGTTGCTTCAAGTATTAGTCAAGAAGTTACAGGATAAAAACTTAAAGCTTTACTTTCAAGGTGTTAGTTAGAAATAGATGACTGTGCCATCAAAATTTATGCCAAAGTTATTTTAGATTCCAACTCCTTAGACAGTCATTTAGATATGAACCAGGTTTTCTTTTTATTGTGGGGTTTTGATTGTGTGTGTGTGTGTGTGTGTGCGTTTTTAACAAAGTCTGATCCCTATTTTGAAGTTCATATGAAGGATGTGGAAAAAGAACAGTGGTTCTTTGAATGTCATGAATTTGCCTACCCCTGATTGGATTGAAACAGCAATTCTGCTGCTTTCAAGCTCCTCTGCCATTATCCCTGGTCTGTAATGAAATCATGACCGTGCATTTGATAGCATCAGTAACATTCGTCTAATTAGGTTCTTATGGTTGTTAACCAACTTCAACTCTGACTCCCTGTCCTTTCTTTACAGTATTAAGTCCAAAAGTGCTGGGCATTGCCATCGCTCGGTACGACTTTTGTGCAAGAGACATGCGAGAATTGTCCTTGCTGAAAGGAGACGTGGTGAAGATTTATACAAAGATGAGTGCAAATGGCTGGTGGAGAGGAGAGGTGAACGGCAGGGTGAGTTGTTCCTCTCTGTTGAGGGGAGCATGTGAATGAAGGGGATCGGGCAGGTGTTGCCACCCATTCTCGTGCTGGGGGGGAAGCCCCTGTACCATGCTGCAGCTCTCAGCCCACAGAGCCCTGGTCTGTGAGACTCGTGCTACACCTTGCTGAGACCAGGCAATCTCTAGAAATGCATTTCAATGAATATGATAGCGACATAAAGCTGACCAAGCAAGTTTGAGGGCTTCCTCTTTGGAAAAGAGTTCAGGAGCATTTCCCTTCTTGTTACAAAGACTTTATTAGTATTGCAAAAGATCTAGAAGAGCTACTGATGAACCCCAGTAAGAATGGAGCACAGTACCTCCGTCTTTTCATCCCATTCTGCAGCAGAAATAGGAATCGTTATGCAGTAGAACTCCCAGTATTACAGTTAATTTGCATATTTATTTGTGTGCTAGTGGATTAGAACACTGTTTAAGCTCATTTTATTCCTCTGTTTCTATCACTCACTCTATTAGGCGTCTAAGAGCAGTTAAACCAATCTTGTTCACTTACAATGGGCATAAAATCCTAGTGTAATTGGGGTGTAATGAAAGCAAAATACTCTATTTGTAGAATTCTTTGAAGTGCCAGGTGAAAAGTCATGTTGCGATGTGGGTTGCTCTTCTTTTGTAGGTGGGCTGGTTTCCATCCACGTATGTGGAAGAGGATGAATAAATTCCAATCCCACGTTGCACGCTGTACCAGAAACGGCAGAGAGGGATAAACAGAAGTCTGCATGGCCTGGTGAATTAACTGAAGTGTTGAAAAAGCTGCATTTCTGGCTGTTCAACATCCTCCCTCCTTAACTCCTCCTAAGTCTTAATGCTGGGATTTCTAAAGATGCTGGGACTGACAGATTAATGGCTTGCCCAGAGCTGTGCAGGAAACAGCCTGCCAGTCTGTCATTGTCAGGGACCAGGGCAAAGCCAAAAGCTGTTCTCAGAAGAGCTCTGCATGCACATTGGTTCCTATTTCTCTTTACTTCATCTGGTCAGACGCCACAGATGCCTGCCATTCAGTGTTTAATGCATATTTACTTTATTGTCCTGTGCCGTTCACCAGAAATTTTGATGACGCAAATAAGCAGTAGTTTAATTTTGCTTTTCCCAGTGTGAAGAAATAGTAGCGTTCTGCCATTTGGGGCAGCTTACGAGAGCACGTTCCTTCCAGAGATCCAGCATTGCTTGTCTTAAATTGCCCAACAAGGTGACTCAGACCCAGCAAATACGTTTACCCCCCAGATTTTACTCATGATAAAATATGAAAGGCAAATGAATGCTCAGGTTGGCATCATAAATGATACATCCCTGGAGGGTTTTAATTATTCATTTGATGTCCTGATTATATTTGCAAACTTCCTTGTAAAAAAGGGAGAGAAGCACATGAAAGAGAGTGTCTTCCTATTAAGTCTTTCTGACCTTCATGATTTCATAGGGTTATTTTAGTCGTGTAGACTTTATGAAATGATCTTAGCTGGGTGTATTAGGGGAAGTTACTAATAACCTGAGTAAGGTGGCTTTGTTTACAGAAACAGATCAAGGGCTATAATTCATGTAAGTCATTTTATAGCAGCAGTATGTATGACACATGCCTTCTCCCCCTCCCCCACATATCTCCCCCCAAGTTGTATTTTCTGATTCCCACATTTTCTTGGTGCACAAACAACTTAGTTGCAAATTTGGGAAGGAAAGCACAACAAGGTCTTTCATGCATTTCTGGGACTGGAGCCTTGGGCTTTCAGCTTCTCTCAGTCTCCCCCTCTGCAGCCCTTTCTGGGAGTGTTATCACCTGCAGGGAAGATCAGTGTTGCCGTGCATGTGTTTTAGCAAGCTCTTACTATTTTATGTGAGGAATCTAATTGTGTTCTTCCTGGGACGCCAGAGTCCCTAGCCAAGGCCGTCAAGTCGCTAACTTGGCCCTTTCCTGATGAAATAATTCCTGCATAGCAGAAGTCATGTTCTGACAAGATTCAGAGAGTGTTTTGTGTTTGGGTAAAACAGAAATTATAAGCATTAACTTAATAGAGCTGAACTAGGAGCATTCAGTTCTGAAATTTTAGATTATCTCTGAGATGAGGTGGGTGTGCCTACCCTCTCTTCCAGCCACCTGGGCGCCGAACTTGACCTTCAGTAGACACATGCCCCTGCTCGAGACCTTCGTGGGCTAGGACTTTTCATCTAGGATAGATTTAAGACCTTTACCTCAGAATCATGTAAACTGTGATTGTGTGTTTAGGAGAATTATTTGCTAAAATCAATTAAGATTTTTGTATATGTGTAAATGATTATGAAAATGTATTTTATAAAATATTCTGTACAGTACACTTACACCCCTAAGGTGTATTTTCCAAGTGGATTCTTTGCTATAAAGTCTTATCTGCAACTCTGTGTCTCGGGAATGTTTCGTCTGTTACCTGTCAGCCGAATGTTGTTATGGAGAGAACAGCGTCACGCCAATGGGAACACTCCTGTGTGCACAGTATTGTAGCATGTATTGTTAATTTTACTCAATAGACTCCATTTGTAAGTGGTGTTTGGTCTTCCCGTTGCATTTCATGGGCTGGGGATTTCCTAGCAGAGGATAGTAGAGCCCCTTTTTGTGATGTTACCAATGGCATCTTTGTCTACGTTTAATACTTTGTATTGGAATCTTTAAATGCTTTGGGTCTGTGTAGAGTTCTAATACCAAAGACAGAAGTCACTGTTTTCCATACACTTGTCTTGTTGTATGCAGCTCTTGTGTAATATGATGAACTAGAGTGGTATTTCACTTTGTAATATTTTGTAAATATGTCGATACAATAAATAGTTACTGTTATACTTAAGTTGATTTCTCAAGAATTGAAGAGTGTCTGTACTGAACGATTCTATAACTCGCATATACCAACCTCATAGTTAACTTGGGAATACAATCCCTCATTGTGACCAGGTTTAACTCAGGAATTCTGCCAATGTTATGAACAGTGAACTTGGAAATAAACTCAGTAACTGCAAATAGCATCCGATGATATGCTTACAATGTCCCACACATTGTTCTAAGTGCTTTATGTGACCAATAACACCCCACAAGGTAGCACCCTATGTGATCTCCATTTTCAGGGGAAGAATCTGAGATAGACCAAGAAGTTGCAACTTTCCCAAGGTCACACAGCAGGTAAGTGCCAGAGCTGGGTTCTAGCGTGGGCAATCTGACTCCAGCACCTGAATAACCACTAGCCCCTTTTGCTGCATTTCATAGGGCAAGAGAGAGATTGGGTATATAGTATAGGGTTATATAGCCAAGAGGAAATTATCTGACATTAAGTCATGGTTTAAACAATTGAAAATTAACACAGAATTCAAAAATATTCCGCTATTCCTGCCCCCCCAGAGAAAACTCCAGATACCACCCAGAGGGATCAGTGTTACATTGATCTTCATTTTCTCTATTTTGATTCAGGTTTTGTGCTGGAAAATGACCACTAAGCTAAAGAGACTCAGAGTCAAGTTTCCTTTGATGGAGCATACGTGCAGGGCTCTAGCAGGGTGGAGGCCACGATACAGAGAGGGGAGCACATTCCCTCCAAAGACCAGCGGAGGCCAGTTCTGCAGGAAGAGCTTCTGCTTGACTTCCTCAACACAGCCACACTCAGAAATACAACGTTCCCCTCCTGTCATTACGATACAGGGTGTTATACAGCTCGGCACTGATTTGAGAAGCCAATTCTATTGGCGTCTTTATCACTTATCTTCACCATATTAACATTTATGTGACTTTCCAACCTGGAATCAGATCATGACAATCCTTACTACTGTCAAGTGTGATGAAAATTGCCCCCCCCCCTTAATTTGTTAGTTACACAAGAACTGAGACTTTGTAACACTGAAGTATTTTGTCTTTCATCAAGTGTCTGAAGTAAAACGTGTTGGTAGTTAGTCTGGAGGTATCATACTTTGTTCCACTTGATTCGACAGCTACATGTAAGAATGAGCAAAGCGGGGCCTTCGCCAACTAATATAACAGCACCTGCTTTATCAAATGATGAGACTCAGCTGAGGTCGTACATGTAAAATAGAATATATGTAAAGTAGAACGGTGCTTGGCTTATACAGAGCCATTTTTGTCATCATTGTGGTCATCGTCCCATGGATTTGCTGACAAATTTGGGTAGTTGTTGTCTTAATCTTTGAATTCCTTTAGCACAATTAAGGCTCATTTATTGGACTAAAAGAAAAACTCTGCAGATTCTAAATTAGCCTCTCTAGGAAGGAAATTAAACTTCTTGGTTTCACAGAAAAAGGAAGAGTTTTAGCATCAGCCAGACCTGGGTTGAAACCTCAGCTCTACCACTGACTTTTCTGAACATCAATTTCTGCTTCTGTAATAAAGGAATAATTAAAAATACGTGAGAGACCTATTATGAAGAATAAATAATGACATTAGAAAAAGGCCCCCTGGTCTAGAGCCTGGCACGTAGTAGGTATGAGGTATGCAAAAAAAGTTGGTCTTCCCCTCTTTATGAACTATAAAATACTTAGGGAAAAAATTGTGTACTATTGAAAGCTCATGCTTTATTTCTTGCATATGGCTTAATTTTCAGCATTCAAATTATGGAGTAAAAGGTATATGTTCAGGAAGATTAATATGCATACCCACAAACTATCTCAGAAGCTGAATTTAACAGCTCCACATTATTTTGTCAAGGGAAATGGAATTTTCACCCAGCTCATAATCATTTAGACGGAGTCTATTAGTCACTTCATTTTTCACTAAAACTAGTTTTCTGGGATTGTTGGACTCTGATTAGAAATATTGCATATTCGCGTCTGGTCTGGCAGACCTTCGAAGGCACCTAATTGTAAGTAATAAACAAGTCCCAGAAAGGAGGTCATTGATTAAACCAGATTGGAAGAAATGGTGACGAAACAAAAAATCTCCTTTTGAAGTGCTCTAAACTCTGTCAGAAGGTTCTAGAACTTTTGGCAGTGTGACTATAAATGATGACCACGGCATACAGCCAGACAGAGAGAGGCCTTAGTACAGAAACAGAGTGAATATGTAAGTGGTTTCATGCCCTGACCTCTAATGGACATTGGGGTCTATGTTGAGAGTCATGAGTAAGGGAGAAGGTGAACTTCAGAATTACTAATGTGTCCAACCCATGATCTGGCGTGGCCACGGTCGTGCTACATAGGAAATAATGTCAGAGTAGACTCAGACCCAGCTGTCCTGGATCGAAGTTGAATAAATCCTGTTTACATTTATCTGTGAGATATCAGTGCGCACGACATTCTGGGAATCATTCTGGGGAGCTGCTGGGGTTCTGAGGTGGTTATGTGGCTGAGTCACAATCCTTGCACCTCTTGCTATCAGCCTGTATTGATGAGTTTAAAATGTGTCAGCAAATGTAATAATGACACAGGAGTCTGACTGCTGAATGTGTATGAATTTCTAGTAATCTGAATGACCTTTCCACTAAAAGGGGTAAGGATTCCCCACCCCTCAAATGATGATTTAGGGTCTGTCTCCTTTTCTCATTTAGATGTCCTTTTTTTTTTTTTTTAACTTTTGGTACTGGTAGCTACTAAATTGTATGCTAGAGTATGTCAGGCGTTTGTTGTATATTCTTTCATTTATTTCGTGCGATCCTTTGAGAGTCCATTAAAGATCAGTATCAGCCCATCTTTTAATCATGGAAACTCTAGTCCTAGTTAAGTGACACTTCCACACTAGAGCTGGCTTGTAAGGCTATTTGAACTGATTTATGATTCTACATCACCTCCTTTTTGTCTAAGCTGCAGCCTTGGAATCAGACTATCTGGCTCCAGCACATACTAGCTGTTTGACCTCAGGCAAGTTGCTTACAATGTTTGTTTTTCTGTTTCTCCATAATTAAAATGAAGTGATGGTAGTACCTTACTGCAGAGAATTTTTGCCAGGACTAAATGAGATAACATGAGTAACATGTTTAGAAAAGCGCCTGGCAGAAAGTAGACATTCAGTAAACAAGAGAGTTTTTATTTATTTTTTTTATTAAATCATAGCTGTGTACAATAATGCATTTATGGGGTACAATGTGCTGGTTTTATATACAATTTGAAATACAACAAACTGGTTAACGTAGCCTTTGTTTGGGGGGGCCTTAATATACATAAGTTTATTTTTATTTTATTGGTTTTATGTATTCTGACAAAGTTAACTGTATATTTTTATTTTTTTAATTAAGTTTATTTTGGACACCATTTTAAATTTACATACAAAAATATTACAGTTTTTTTTTTTTTAATTAAGAGATGGGTCTAGCTCTTCCGGGCTACAGCACAGTGGTTTCATCATAGCTCATTGTAACCTCAAACTCCTGGGCTCAAAACAATCCTCCCACCCCAGCCTCCTGAGTAGCTGGGACTACAGGGTATGGTACAAATTTTAAAAGTTCACTCAGATATTAAAAAGAACCCCTCACTTTGAATGCACATTAGCCTTCGGAAGAAACATCTTGAGATCACTTTTCACATTAGTAATGCTTTAAAAGTGACACACAAATGGAACACAGGTCAAATGCTCTATCGAGTGTGGTATATCAGTTATCTGTACTCCAAAACTTTGCAGTTGAGGACAACAAACATTTATTATTTCATAGTTTCCATGGGTCGGGAATCCGAGAGTG
The DNA here is from genome assembly GCA_963574575.1 of Galagoides demidoff. NCBI lineage: Eukaryota > Metazoa > Chordata > Mammalia > Primates > Galagidae > Galagoides > Galagoides demidoff. The sequence continues at coordinate 34,108 of CAUYQV010031455.1, read as the reverse complement.
GGCATTTCCGGTTTAAGATGTCCCACGAGGCTTCCACCAAGGTGTCAGCTGGTGGTAGTGACCTCCAGGCTCACCGGGGGTAGGGGGATGGGTGGGCAGTCTGCTTTCAAGTTCACTGGTGTGAACCTCTGCACATGGCTGCCTCACGTCATGGCAAAATAAGTGCCTAAGAGTAAAAGAAGGAGAGGGCTCCAGATGAAAGTCTTTTTCAGAACGATCTCAGAAGTGACAACCCATCTGCTCCATTCTGTCCCTCAGCATGGAGTCACTGGATCCAGCTCACACTCAAGGGGAGGGGAGTACACAGCATGAACAGCAGGACAGAGGGACCATGGGGGGCCAGTCTAATGGCTGCTCACCACGAACAGGTAAATCGGAAGGTCACGGAAGCACTAAATACGAGGTCTGATAGGCCTGGGTTACATCAGAGAAATTTAGTTGAGTCTAAATTTTCGTTCTTTATAAGGAAATACAATTTCCTGTTGATTCCTTAAATCAATATTTGCTGAACCTGCCCCACCAGCCTCTGCAGGGGACAGGAGGATGAATAAGAGAAGGCCGTCTCTCCAGCGGAGCTCTCTTTCTTTGTTGTTTCTCATTTAGGAAAGGCTCTTCCTGCGGCTCAGAATGTTGAGAGGGAGAGGTGTCCAACGTGGAGGAAGTGGCTCAGCCTCACAGCAGCTCAGAGAAAGGAAGCAGCAGCAGCCTGTCATGCCTCAGAAGTAGCTGCTGAAAATTTAAAAGTCTGAAATCCCCACGTATGTGGCACTTGAATCCTTCACTCATTTATTCATGCACTCGACAAGTAGGTATTGAATTTTTTCCACGCACTCCACAACTCTAGGCTTTGAGGCGACAACAATGAACCCTCCACAATTCCCACACTTGAGGACCAGGCGTGCTTGTGGGTGGCGGCAGACGGGTTTGATAGATTCCCACCTAACAGGACAATTTAGGGGGATATGGCAACTACCTAGACCCGTGTAGGGGTGTATGGCACACTTCTGGGTGAAGGGCTTACCTGCATCTCTGACTTTACCTCGCCAACACAATCTAGGTGACCTAATCATAGGTACCCATGTATTCATTAAGGAAAAAAAAAGAAGCTCACACTGGATGCTGTGGGCTGAGATAGAGCAAAGGCCTGTGGAACCCGCACTGCCGCCTTCCACAATGGCTCCTGGATTTGTTTACTGGGGATGACTTTTCACAATACAGTACCACAAACCCAGTGGCTTAGACAACAGAAATGTGTCATCTCACAGTTCTGTAGGCTGAAGTTTAAGGTTACAGTACCTAGAGGATAGGACTGTGCCCCTGTGACGGGACTCTGGGAGGGTCTGCTACAGGGCTTCTCCAGGCCTCTGCAGTCCTTGGCTTGGGGCAGCATAGCTGTGATCATCACCTGCAACTTCCTCTGTGTGTGTGTCTTGGTGTCCCAACTTCCCCTTTTTATAAGGACACCAGTTGTGTGGAATTAGGGGCCTGCCCAAACTCCAGCAGGACCTCATCTTAATGAATTACATTTGTGGCAACCCCATTTCCCAATAAGGTCACAGTTTGAGGTACCAGGGTTTAGCACTTAGACATGAATCTGGGGTGGGTGGATACAATTCAGGCCATAATAGTTCTCTTCCTTATATTCTCAAATTATTAGAGTACATCCTAAAATGTGCAAATGTTTCAGCAGAGATTAGTAGGGACAGGGCACAGAATGGGGAAAGGAACGTGAGCCGAAGGGAGGCTATCCCTGTAGATGGCATATCCAGGCTTTCTCTGGGTCCTTCTCAGCCTCAAGGCCAAGCATGGGTAGAAATTCACATTGATGCTGACAGAAACAGTGCCACTTCCACCCATGTCTTTGTCACCTTCTCAGGCCATCTGTCCCAAGTGACTATTACCTTTTTTCTCACCCTCTGTGTCAGGATCACACATATTCTTGCCAAGAGAGGAAAGTTCCTAGGTACTCTGGTGTGAGTGAGCTGATTAGGAACAAGCAACATAGTTAAGTGAACTAATGAAACACCCGAGAGTTCTGTGCAAATTAGGCGTGCATAATGTGAAGAAGTGAGGAAAAGTATTCTTAGGTTTTAGAGAGAGGTGGGAAATGCCCTCTGCATTTATTATATTAATGATAAGATATTGTTGCTGGGTGGTTTGAAGGAGAAAATGTAATAATATGTGATGTAATTAATCTACATTAGTGTGGAAAAAAAATGTTTTCTTTACCATTATCCAACCTATCTGGTCTACCTGATTCATTTTGTATTTTCCTTAAAATACTGCACATGACTCTAATTTTTAAGGTCCTGCCTGAAAGATGATAGTAAGTAGTTACCCAGGAGGGGCATACAGGAAAGCAGGGGTGGATAAACTCTAAATTAATAAGCCTGGAATGATATATTGGCTACTGCACCATCATTTTGAAGCTGTTGAACAAAAGACCCCAAGTAAAATTCTAATGTATTCTCTAAGGACTTCTCAGCACAGCCCCAAATACAATTAAATCATGCAGGAAGCCAAACGTGAACTTTTATACTCATATGGCAAGTTATTTTTAAAACAATTAGCAGTTTCAAAGTTCTTAGGATGTTATAAGTATATATTGTTTTTCCAAGGTAATTCTGCAATATAACTAATAGAGAGATAGAAAGAATGAAAGGATGAGAATAAAACAAACCAGATTCTATTCTTGGCTCTCCCACTAACTAGTCAAGAGTCTCTGGGTGGAACCCCCAGCCTCTCTGAGGCTGAGATTCTCATCTGTAGAATGAAGACATCAAATTTAATAATTCTTGTGCTTACTTCTAACCTTTCATTCTGCGTCAAGACATTCAATAAATATTTGGCCACGATACATCGCATGGATCAACTTTGAAAGCAGGACAGAGAAATGGGGCTCAGATGAAATTGGGTGGGCGATTTTAAAGGGCAGAAGATTTGAGTCATTCTTTTCTTAATATCTCTACTTCTTCCACCTTGCTCCAAGTCAGCCTCACATCACCCAGACAGTTGCTTCCCTGCTCCCATTCTTGCCCCTTTCCTATTTTCTGATTAGATAATTTAATTTCCTTTTTTCAAAACTCTTACACAGCTCTTTAGTCATTTATTGAGTACCTACTTATGTACTGGTGTACATAGGTGCTGAGATATGTACACTGGTGCTGAGATATGTGGTGAACAAAACAGACAGGTCTCTGCTCTTACAGAGTCTACCTTGTATTTGCAGGAACAGGGAGGTAGATCACAACTATACATGATGTAATATTAGAAAGTAGTAAATACAATAAAAGATCAATTAGAGGAAGGAACTAATATGAGGAACGTGCTACTTTAGATATAGCATTCAGGGAATTCCTCTCTTGGTTTTCCCTGATAGAAGAAGATAGATCGAAGATGGATAGAAGATGAATTAGGAAGCTAATTTTGGACAAGATCATCTTGGGCCTTATAGGTAATGAGAAAAACATAAGGTTTTATTTTTTGAAAAGCTAGTGCAGAATCTTGAGTGGTACTCTTGTTTTAGATATGGTTTGTTGCAGCCAAAATACATGTTGATATTTGTCAGCACAGCAGTGGTGGGAGGTGAGGTCTAATGGGAGGGGTCTGGGTCATGGGGGTGGATTTCTTATAAACCAAATAACGCCCTTCCTGAGAGGTGACTGAGTTCTCATCCTTTCAAGAATGCATTGGTTCTCACAAGAGTGGGTTGTTAGAAAGAATCTAGCCTCCTCAGTTTCTCTTTGATGTATCCCCATTTGCCACTTGATCTCTTTGCACACACCAACTCCTCTTCTGCTCGCTGCCATTGGTGGAAGCAGCATGAAAGAGGCCTTCACCAGATGCAGCTGCCCAATCTTGGACTTCCCAGTCACTAGAATCATGAGACAAATAAACCTCCTTTCTTTATAAATTATCCAGTCTCACATATTCTGTTATAGCAACACAAAACAGACTAAACAATCATGGAAGAGATGTGATTAGATTTGCTTCATCGGAGAATTGCTATGGTGGAAGTTCTACTAATGGAAGACAGGGGTGGAAGCAGAAAAACCATAAAAGCACTGTTGTGCAACCCAGGTGGGAATTGTTGGTGGCTAATGCTAACATGGTATCATAGAATGTGTGACAAGTACTGGGATTTCAGAGACATTTTGAAGTCCCTGCTGGCCTACCTTTTGAATTAAATGTAGAATAATGAGAGAAAAAAAGTAATTATTAAGGGTGCTATCAACTTTTTTTGTTTAAGCTACTTTTTGCCTAGTATTACAAATACACAGTTAAATAGGAGCCACTGATTTGGGAAATAAGTGAGAAATGAGTTGTTCAGTTCTAGACTCATTAAGCTTAAGATGTCTGTTAGACATTACATACAGATACCAGATAAGCAGTTGGGTACAAGTCTGGAGTTTGAGAAGAGGTTGGGGCAGGAGAAAAACATTTTTAAATGAGTAGCATATTTGAAGCCATGGAACTTAATGAAGTAATCTCAGCAAATGAACATAGGTGATGCAAACCAATGACTGACCTTGGGGTATGACAATGGAGGTAAGTCATAGGAGACTGTCTATACATTTTCTTCATCACACCTACTAATCTACTTGTATCTGCACCAATAGCCTTCCCTCCTGTTGCTACATGAACTGTGTGTGTGCTCTTCTCAAAGGCCACCAGTTCACTCACCCATGGAGTAAGTGCTCTTGAGCTCTTACGGTTCGTCTGTTAGTCTGCTTTGCACTGCTATAGAGAAATACCTGAGGCCAGGTAATGTATACAGAAAAGAAGTTTACTTGGCTTATAGTTCTTCAGGCTGTCCAAGAAGCATGGCATCAGCATCTGCTTCTGGTGAGGGCTTCAGGGAGCTTCCAATCAAGATGGAAGGCAAAGTGGCAGCAAGTATGTCACATGGCAAGAAAGAGAGCCTGGGGGTGGGGGGTGCCAGGACCTTTTAAACAGCCAGCTCTCTTGTGAGCACATAAGGCATCCACCCTCATGACCCAAGCACCTCCTCCAATACTGGGGATCAAACTTCAACATGGGATTTGAAGGGGCCAAATATCCAAAGTATATCAACATTACTCCAGTAATTATCCACTCTCCAATCTGCAAATTCAAATTTCATTTCTTTATCACACCCTTCCATTAGGATATAAAACTTTTTCTTTAAAAAGTAAATAAATAAGGGAAACCTCATTCCCCGCCCCCATATCCATCTACAATTACTATCCATTTATGATCTCCCCTAAAGCAATACTTCAGGATAGCTAACTAAATTTGCTTTCATTAAATCTTCTTCTATTCTCTTTCCAACTCACTCCAATCTGACTTTTGCCCTTAACGCTCCACCAGGACTTCACCAAAAAACGTTTACATTGCCAAATTCAAAGGTCTACTCTTAGCAACATTTAAATCACTGATTTCCTTCTTGAAATCATGGTTTCACTTGATCCCAAAACACCATTCACATTCATTCTCATTTCCTTTCCTTTCTTACCAGCAGCTTCTTGCTGAACTCCTTTAATTTACTTGACAATTATTTAGTGCCTACTCTGTGCCAGACATTGTTCTTGGCACTACAGATAGAGCAGTGAGCAAACCAAAGCCCATGCTTTCACAGAATATGTCACATTGTCATAGATAGAGAGAGACAATGATGTTCTGGAATCCAGGTGAAGGCATCGTTTCAAGAAGGCAGGAATGTTCAGTAGATCAAGAGATGGTGAGAGGTCAAGTTAGACATAGGCTGTCAATTAAGCACAATTAGAGGGTTGATGGTAATGCTGACATCATGAGTGTTAGTGGAAAGACAGATATAAAAATCTGTCTGGAGTGGGTTCAAGGTCAAATGGTAAATTAGGAGGAGGTGATAGCAAGTATGCTCCAACCCTTTCAGGACATTTTGAGGAGAGACCACTTTTTTTTTTTTTTCTGAAACATTTCCTTACATATTTCATGTTTAAAGTTTCAGCTTATGTGTTTATTCCTCAGCAAAATCTTCTTTACCACCCTGTCTACATTGTTACCCTTTTGTCATTTTCTCTAATGTCCCATCCCCATCTTATTTTCCCTCATAGCACTATCATGTTTGTAGTTCTGGATTTAGGTGTTTGAGATGTATTTGTAACATCTCTTCCACTATTCTTTTAAGTTCCATTAAGGATGTTTTCAGCTCGGCAAACTGAGTACCTACAGTGTTACTGGTATGATATGCTTCCTGTTTGAGTGATGTTAATAATAAATGTTAATAAATTAATAAAATTAACTTGAATGAAGTTAATGAATGGATGGATGGATGGATGAACAGCTAGCCTTCTTCTCTGGAACTTTGCTGGATTGTGCCATAGCCATGTTGTTAATAGGGAACTACATTTCCCAGAATTCCATTTTTATATCTCCCAAATGCAGATGGCAGAGAAACAAAACTCATGCAAGATTTGGAATGTAGAAGTAAAGCAGATGTCATATGCTTGGAAGGTCTTACAGTCCAATACATGGAGAATGGACAGATTCAGAGGTGTGCAGGAGATTTCAGCTTGTCATTTCTCTTCTCTACTCTTTATCTAGCTCTTCTGTATTACTGCTATGCCTGACTTATTAGTTTCAAAACCAGTTGTTTAGCTATGGATCCAGAGAGGTGGAAACTACACAGAGGACACAACTTCCTGTAGCCCTGTCTATCAGGGAGGTTCTCTTTGCAGCCTCACAGATTACCCCACAAGCCTGGATGTTTCCACCCTACACCAGTGCCTCCAGAGGACTGGATAGTGACTCTCTCCTTCCCCCAACCTTCCCTTCTAGATATTACTTCCCTAATGTTTGCCATAATTATATAATGTCTAATACTGTAATAAATTATCCAAAAACAGTTCACTATGGCTCTAGTTTTCTGACTAAACTTTGGTTATTGATACTGCTATGCACAGGCTTAGCCACATGAAATTCTCTTCTCCAAGGCTGATTGGACCACAGCTCATGGTCCAATGCCCATCCTATCAATAGCAGGACCAGCACCGTTGCTCAGGGGAACCAGCCAACTCTTGGGTTATTTTGGACCCCTTCCACCGTGAAAGGGAGTGCTCTGTTCTTTTTCTAGATGAAAATTTACTCTGGATATGGATTTTCCATCTTGGCCACAGAGCTTCTGCCAAAATCACCATCTATGGATTTACAGAACATCTCATTTCCTATTCTACTGGGTCAGAGAGAAGTATATCCAGACTCAAAGCTTCTCTGAGAGTACCTCTTAGTATTCCACTAACCTGTGATAAAAATTAAGGCAAGCTGCACCAAACCAAATGGATATATTTTCCTCATGTTTGTGCTCATCATGCATGAAAGTCTGGGACCCTTACTCAGCAAAGAACTATAATCAGCTGAGAGCATGATGAGTCTGGAATAGACAATGGAAGAAGGAAGTTAGAAACACCAGTTATGATCACATTATCAGTTGTACACATGAGAATGTAGTAATGTGAAGCCTTCTTCCTTGCTATATATATATATATTTGGATAAGAGATAGGTTGATACATAGATAAATAGATGATAGGTAGTAGACATTTAACCAAATTTTACTGTACTGTTGTTCTATTATGTAACATAAGGTTTTCATAGTGATCAACTGTGTATCTCAATATTTAGGTTATAGGATATCAAGGTGGAAGTGTAACTCAGAAAAGGAATGCTTGCCACCAAGAGAAGAATAAAGGGATGTATGAGATTTTGTGAAATGTTTTTAAGGGTAGTGGTTGCATGTTTTCAAATTAGTGTATCATGCTAGGTAGAGGAATGATTTTGCTATCGTCTGTATTTGAATATTAAATATTCTTAAAAGTGCATAGATGCCAAGTTGACAAGGAATGAAGGGTGCTTCAGGATGCTATATTGATTTGCATACTGCAGAAACACATTCCCAAGAATTCTTTTTTTAGATATGGTTCCAGGTTCTAGCTGGTCAGACAAGGAACTTGCAGGAGATCTGGAAGATGGAAAGAAAGCAGAGGCCATTGCTCTGAGATGGTCTTGTGGTTGGGTAAGTGGTCACGCACAGGCACAGGAGAGCTCAGAAGGTTTCCGCTTTTCCTGACTCTTTTTCTCTGCCTCTAGTTCTTCTTCTTGCTTGCTGGACCCTTTGACTCCTATCCGTGCCAGACCTCACACCAGATACTTGTCTGTGTGTCCACAGAGGAAGTAGTTACATAGAGGCCACAGATTGCTAGACTTTTTAATTGATCTTGTTGTTCATGATGGTGGTTCTAATTCAGTGGCCATACGTACTTACTTGGCTTCTCAGACATTCCTACCAACTCTGATCTGTCCACCCACACCAATCCTTTGGGAGAGCTGGTTAGTGATATATATTCTGATCCTCCAAATCCCCTTCCCAGACAATTACTTCTGGTGTTGCTCTAATTCCTATAATATATGTCTAATTCCTATAATACATTCCTTACCTCACAGTACTCAGTGATGCCTCTTTGAAAGACTTGATTGGCCTACCTAAAATTTACCTAATGATCTTGTGTATCCCTATATTCCTTTAGGAGCCCTGTTTGTTCTCACAAAGGAGGATCTCAAGGCATTGAATTTTCCTTCTTGAGACTGTTTACAATGAGAAAGGTAAAGGATCCATATTTTGTCTGTCACAGAAATCCCCCATAACTTTGGATTTTTCATGTTAAGTTGCTAGGCATTGGAAGGATGGAAAAGACATCTAGTGTTTTATTGGTTATCAGAGTTTAGAATACTCTTAACTAGAGTGTTCTAGGATCCTGTCCCCATACACTTAATGACATGGTTATTATGAAAAGTTAAAGATAAAGCAACTATCCTTGCTATTGATGCTAACTGTTCTTTATACAATGTGTATTGTTATAGTGACTTATTATTTGTTGAACATCAAATTGTTTTTTTTTTTTCTGGTTATTGGGTACTTTTCCTCATGATACTCTTAGCCTCAGAGGAGAGTAAACTTGTTTATGAAGTGTTAATTATCAATCCCTTAGGCTAAAACTGGAAAGTACACCAAATCATGAACAGAATGACTTTCTTTATAAAAAGAAGTCGTCTATGAAAGATAGTCCAAGCATTTTCACAAGTGCAAATAAGTTCTTGGCTGGGACAAGTGCTCATTTTGATTTGGAGTGTGTCTGATAGAGAGTTAAGGCTCTTCCTGTGTGCTACATGGAATCCTACCTCATGCTCATAGAATCCACATGAGCTACATTAGTCGCGGTCCCAACAAGAGATACATGGCAAGAGAATAGTGGAGAGTTTAACGAGTAAATTGTTTACAGAGTCCAGGGCACAGTTAAGTGAAGGCCAGTGAGGGTGAGTAAGGCCCTCCTGGGTTACACCAGTGGAGAATAAGGACCCAAACCAAAGGAGCTGAGGACCACATGACTTCAGAAAGCTGGAGACTGGGGGAAGCTGTGAGAGAAGACCTGAAGATATGTGTCTGCCAACTCACAGCCTCAGGAGAGGTTGCTGGAGAGTAAATGTCTTGACTTCAAAGTCTCCCATCCTCCCATCACTACTAGGACCTCCCATTGCCTAAACTCAGTCATGAGCCAGAGGGTAAAGGACTCTGGTTGGCACAATCCATAAAGATCAGCCTGCTAGGGCCTATAGCAGGGTGGGGAGGGCTGCAGAGTGAACCCAGGGACAGCCAGAGACTGTCCACCAGGCTATGGCATCCAGATGGATGCCAGCAAGAACTAGTCTTCTTATGCCAGGTGTAACCACCAAGCTATTAGGGATTGTGTTCCTGCCTGAATATGTCTGAAAGGGCACTCAGTAGGACAGTCAAGCCCTTTATCTATTGCATATCAAGGTGAGCAAGATAGCAAATGTACATTTAGCTGGAAATGACTTGGCATGAATGTTTCTATGTCTCTTTCATATTTTTGTCTTTTCTAGTCATGATAGCATAGAGTTTTTTTTTTTGTTGTTTGTTTGTTTGTTTAAGAGGCAGAGTTTCACTTTGTCACCCTCAGTAGGCTCACAGCAACCTCCAGCTCTTGGGCTTAGGTGATTCTCTTGCCTCAGACTCCCAAGTAGCTGGGACTACAGGTGCCTGCCACAATGCCCGGCTATTTTTTGTTGTTGTAGTTTGGCCAGGGCCGGGTTTGAAGCCACCACCCTCGGTATATGGGGCTGGTGCCCTACTCACTGAGCCACAGGTGCTCCCCCCAGCATAGAGTTTTGATTCTGCTGCAATGCACTATGCACCAAACTTACCGGCCTGTTTTGGGACTCCTGCCTTTGGGATGGCATGGGAGGTAGGGGAGGAAGCATACTCATTTTATTGCCCTAGGGAAGCTGAGGAGCAGAAAAACCCTGATAATGCCATCAAAGTGACTTTTGCTCTTCTTAAATTAAGTGGCCATTTCCCCATCCTCTTTAAACAATGGAATTTGCATCGAGTGTCACAGTATTCCAAATATCAAAGGATTCTAATAAGAAATGGCATTTAATAATCACAAAAGGTCTATGTGCCAGGGCCTAACAAGGATTTCCCTCTGAGAGTGGGGCCTGCAGTAGCCAAGTGTCATCTCCCTGGCATCTGCTGATGACAGCAAGCTGGGATTTCCTGCACCTGAAAGCAGGGTCCCTGGAGTCTTTCATCAGAAATGGTAGGCCCCTGCTCTATCATTAGACCTGGATGAAACCACATGGTCACTGTCCTTCAATGTCAGGTTTTAGCATCTTCTGGACATTTGAACTTTTTCCTACTTCATTTTACCCAATAAGATTATTCCTACTGTGAGAGCATCATGGTAGCTGAAGGTGGTCACTGAGGTACTTGGAAAGAGTGAGTAAAGTAATGAGAAAAAGAAATTCTATTAACGATGCACACAATGAGCCAGCCCCATCCTAGAGGCTGCAGGCTCTGTGGAAAGCGTGGTCTTTGGTTTTATACACAACTTTGAGGACTATCAGCTGCTTCTTGGAAGTCTCCCAGGGTCTTAATTAATGCTGTTCTCAAAACAACCCACCTGCCAGATCTTGATAACAACCCACTTGCGAGGTCTTAATCAACCTCATTCCCATAATAGCTCAAGTCAGGCTGACCCAAACCAATCCAGAATAGCCTACCCATCTGAGTCATCTGCCCTGCTCATGTTCAGCTAACTGCCTAATACTTATGTCTAGGGCCATCATTATCCCTTGCATCTTCTTATTTTTATTTGATGCATGATTATATTAGCTGAATCCTGATAAAGAGCAATTAGTTCTCAAAATTTGTGCCACAGTTTCTTACTGCTGAGGAAAGTGAACTTGTATTCTTGGGATTTGGGCGAAGAAGACAAGTGAATTCCATTGTAAACAGGAAGTTCCTTTGAAGGCTCATGTTTTCATTGATAAAATTTATATGGGTTTTGTACTCTATGTTATGATATCATGAAATGTAAACATGATAGTTTTCTGTGAATCTGAAAGAATTCAAGTTCCACAAAGATGCGGCATATTTTTCTGTGGCCCTACACACCCCAGCATACCACTGTGGAATATTATCTGAAAAACGCAGACTTTTTGCCCATAAAATTAGCATGTAGCTCCTAGTATTAAAAGGGCATTAACTTTAAGAAGCAAACTTTCTGGAAGAAATTTTATCATGACAAAACAAATACTCATATGAGTGTATTCATATTCATATACCATGCAACTCAGTATTAGGAATTTACCCTAGGAAGATAATCGTAGATGTGCCCCGAACAGAGCCTTAACAGAGTTTGTTGTAAGGACAAGGTAAGAGTGAAAAGTCAGAAAGAGCAAAAGTTCAACAGTAGTGAACTTGTTGAATAAATTATGGCACATCTAGACCAGAGATACTCTACTATTTGGCTGATTATCCAGCACCCATTTTCCCCTTTTCCTTTCCTAACGGGAATCAAGATTTTGTTAAGGTTATTCTCCCTGCCACTGTTGGCCCATATGGTTTCATTGATGATGACGCTCTTCATTCAAGGAACAAGCCCTAATAAGTTTAAACCAATTACAATAAGCCATTCCTATTCCTTGGACTATAATCATTGGTTAAGGAAAACAAGCCCAACCAATCAGCACAAGGTATTTCTCTCTAGTGCTTCCTGCCACGATTGCCTTCTCTACCTGCATTTTTATCCTCTTTGGATTTGGAGGCTATAAAGCCAAATGGTGCACGTTCCCAACTCCTTGAGACCAGGTTTCACTCAGTAAGTTTTCCCAGTTCAAATACCTGCCTCATGAGAGGTCTGGAAGCTGGAAGGAAGGTGGACCCATTTTTCTTTGATATTGTGGACAGACCTGAGTGCTGACTTGCCAGCTTCTCTAAACCTGTTTCCCCATCTGTAAAACAGGGCAACATTGAGTTCCTTGCATGGAAATGCGGTAGATGCTCTTATGACCTCTTTTTCAATATTTTTTTATCTGGCCATTGTGCTGGCAATGTCACTCACCTGAATGGTCTGAGAATTCTTGGATCCAGATGGCTACTTTGGTCATGACTTATTCATGCCCAGGATCAGGGTCTGGTTAGGACCTCAGCAAAGTGGGTCTCAGCATTCCGGCCAATGCACATTTGCTCAGACCCTAGGTTTTCCACACCAAGCCTGTGGCTTGCTTGTGAACACATCCTGGTCAGCCTGATGAAGTTCCAGACAATAAAGATTTGATTTTTCCACAAGAGAAACTCAATAAGGGTTCAGGGATCAGAAAGCTGTTCTTGGCTCTGATGCTTTCTAACTGACCTTGGTAAATAAATTTACCCTAGGACTCCTGTCAGTTCATCAGAGGAAAGATTTGGAATAGGCCTTTCCAATTTTAGCAGCTCCATGTATTAATGAGACAAAAATTGTTGGAAGTCTCTATGCAAACCTCAAGCTTTATGCAATTGAAGGTCAGCCTTGAAATGTCTTTATTTCATATACATTTTAAAAAACATGTCCTTTAATAAATTTTCCCCAGAGTATAAAACATTAAAAAATAGCAATTAGTACCTTGCACAGAAAAGCAAGGTCCAGGATATATTATAAGCTGACCCTGATGAAAATTGCTAACATTTTATCTTATTACCCACAAATGGGCAGATTTATATGACTCAAACCAATCAAATCATTAAAATGCAAAATTTTAAAATATGTTGTGTTTGTCTTGAACATCAGCTGACTGAGAAAAAATGGATAATCTCTTATTTTTCTCTGACTTCATGTGATTGTACCCGAATCTTGAATTATTTTCTCCCCTTCCCGCCCCACAGGGAGGAATGTGGTGGAAGAGAGGAAAGAAAGAAGAAACTTTTAATTTCTATAAAAGACGAAAGGTATCTAAATGCTCTCTTGTTCTCTAGCTATAAAGTCCCACCTCCACCCCAGTGATTCTCCCTTGCACAGCAGAGTCTGAAGGATGCCCTACCCTTAGCTGTATCCATCCTGCCCTGGTTTCCTGGGCATCCTCATGGTGGGAATCATTACAGGCTCCTGGACACTATGGGCAACCTGTTTTCTTATATCTTTCTCATCTAATTCCAGGGCCGAGTAGGCATGGGACCTCTTTCTATGCCAGTGATGCTGGTGATATGAAAATGGGGAACACTATATAGCACTCATTCTGTGCAGCTGCCAATTAAAGTGCTTGGTACGTAGTCATTCATTTCATCTTTACTTTCCTGTGAGGGCTGTTGTGCTATTACAACCCACTTTGCAGATGAAGAGACTGAGGCATAGGAAGTTTTCTTTACTTGTTCCAGATCGCACAGCTAACAAGTGGCCCAGACAGGAGCCCAGCCTTCACTGCACGTTCTCACTCTGTGCCCCTCTGGTTGGTCTCCTAAACATGTCATTAGCATGTCAGTACTGCGGGAACAGTTCCAGAGAAATTCTTAAAAGAGAGTAACTTCCACCTCTAATCACCTTTAATAAATGTATCTTACAATGAATAAACTTACTATTCATTTATAACATTGATCTTCTCAACACAGAGAGGGAACCCCCAGGTGCCCCTTTGTATCTGTGTGGGGAGGGAGGTATGAGCCTTGCTGTGCTGGCAGCGGTCAGAATTCCCAGGTTGAGGGAGGCCAGTGTGGTTTCTGTAAGTAACTTTCCTCTCTGAGATTCTGCTGCATCCCTGGAGGTGTATCCCCACTTGAACCTCTGCCCTAGATATTCACGAGGAATAGAATCTTCTAGAATCTTTCCATAACTTTTCATGATTTAAATGGACGAGGCATGTTATTTTATACATTTATTAATAAAATTACTTAATTTGTTCTTGTTTACCTAGTGCCTTATGTATGTATCTACTCTAGATGAAAGGATTTTTTTTAACACTAAACCTATGGTAATCTTATGTTCAAACACATGTTACTGTATTCAAAGTCCTCCTCTGAGGAGCTCCAGTCTCAATTCATTGATGCTGCCTTTTTTTTTTTTTTATTATGATGCTGCCTTTTTTTCCTGAAGGGTTTGGAAAACTTGGTGGTTGGTCTTCAGAACTGAGTCACAGACAAAGAAACCAGGCTGTTAATTTGATGGACACTCAAACAAACACAGGGAAATGTCATTCTTCCATTTAACATGAGACTAGCAAGTAAGGCACTGTCCAGGACTTCCCTGGAAATCCAGCTGTAACCTTTGCCCTATGGGTCCTTCAAGAAAGGGAGCACTCGTTCTCAATCAAGACATTACAATTTTAATCACCCAGAGGTCTGTTGTGAGAACTTGCAGGTGGATGATGGACCACAGGACTTGTCTGCACAGATGTCTGTAGAGCTTGGCTGTTTTGCTTGGCTGCACTTTTGAGTCTGAGAATTTTGCACATCTTTTTCCTTAGCAAGCGAGCTATCATAAGAAAAGAAATTATGCTTACCTATTTAGCACTGTAGATTTAAGGGAAAACTTTTATCATTCAGCAGGTTGGGTTTTTTCACTTATAAGATAAAATCTACTCTCAGTTTACCTATAGAAGTTCTTAGGGACGTGCTAGGTGTGGGTATTTCATCCTTAGGTCAACAATGACTTTTCTACTTTAGGAGGCCTGAAAGGACATTATCTGAGGATGTCCTTGGTGGCCCCGGTGCAATGATTTGAAAACATGCCCATGGTTATCCCTTTGCCTTCTTTAGTCAGACTAGAGTCCTTACACAGCCCCATCTGGAGCTCTTGGCTCGGTGTTCCAGAAGGACAGATTCCTAGCAGATGGTTTATCAGAGGACCTGGCACATGGTTTGGCCAAGAAAACCTTATCTAATATCTCTGAGTTTGGGAAGCTTTTGAGTGAAGAGTAGCTCCAAGCCTTCTGTACAACCAGAAATGTTTTGCTCATTAGATTTTTTAAAAGATGCTCAGAGTGACTGTCTAGGTGGCAGCAACCCTGGAGATCCGGCACCCCAGACAGCACGATCTAAGGTAATGTCCCCTTTAGACCAGTTTCATGACATCTATGAAGCTTTGGGATCGGGCCAGAACCTTGAGCTGGAAAAGAATGAGACTAATCCTAAAAGATATTAGGCATTTTGACAAGTGATGTTTTAATTTAAAAAAAAATGCAACTCAGGTCAGAATGAAATGTATCAGTTGCCTGCAGACAGTTGAAAGTATGTTCAAACCCGCTCCTCCCGCAGTCGTCCCCATTTCAGTTAGTGCCGACTATCCATTTGCTCGGGTCAGAAACCTCTAGGTCATTCTTGATTCTTCTCTTTCTTTCAGATGCAGCATCCAGTCCATCAGTAGTCCTGTCCATTCTTCCTTCAAAATATGTACTTCTTTCAACCTCTCTGCTACTGTTTTGGTTGGAATCACCATCATTTATCAAGCAGATTGTGGCAGTAGCCTCCTGTCTGGTACTCTGGCTCCCATCTTGTCTCTTGTTCAGTCTGTTCCTAACAGAGCTGCCTGAGTGAGAGCATTAAAATCTAGGTCCCACCATGTCACTCTTCTGCTGAAGACCCTTCAGTGGCTTCCCCTTGCCCTCCCTGTGAACACTCCTGTAAGACCTGTGATAGTGCCTCTGTGTCTCCCTCTCTCTGCAGTGATCCCTCATGGCTCTTTCTACTCTAGCAATACTGGGCTCCTTTATGGCCCTTCAAGTATCAAGCAATCGAGGCAGGTCCCCTCTTAGACCTTGAACTTGTGATTGATTCCATTTGCTGGAGCACTCTTCCCTCAAATATCTACTTGATGTCCTCTCTCTCTCTCTCTCCCCTCCCTCTTCATCTTCCCCCACTTCTTCTCCTCCTCCTTTAGATCTTTTATCAAATGTTATCTTTAATCTTTGCCAACAACCTCCTTTAAAATTTCAACCTCCTCTCGTCATGACCTTCCCCTTTCCCATTAATGTTTTCTGTAGCATTTATCACCACCAAATATACTTTATCAAATTGTATATTATATATACAAATATACTATATACAACATGTCATTTTCCCTTATTTATTTATTTTTAGGTCTCTTTCTATTAGAAGGTAAACACCTTAGGGGCAGAGAGTTTTATCCCTTTAACGCACGCTATTATTGCTTCTGTATCATCAGCACCAAGACTAGAGTTTGAAACAAAGCAGGCAGTCATTTTTTGAATAAATGAATCACGCATTTTGCAGATGTGTTAGGCACCGTGCTAATTGCTAGTCATACACTGGTGAACAAAATAAATAAAGACTCATGACCTCATAGATCTTAAAATCAAATGAGCAGGGGAAATGCTCATTTAACAATTAATTAACTAGACATAGAAATGAGAAAGGGTTGAAGGATTCGAGGAAATTAAGAATGTTGAAGTAAGCTGGAAAGTGGAGTTTGAGGCATAGCACAGGAGACAGAAGTCAGGCGCCATTGAGGTCGCAGGTGTTGCCCTAAGCATAGGAAGCCCTCCGGGGATTTTAAGCAGGCGGAGTGACATAGTCCCACACACATCTCGTAAAGTCCCCTCCGGCCACAACGTGCGAATGGGCCAGCAGAGATGGAGAGTGGATGCAGGGTGACGTGATAAGAGGTGATTGCTGTAGCGCAGGTGAGACATGACAGTCACGGAGTGGGGCAGTCTGGGGGAGAGAGAAGGACACGAACCTAGCGCTTGTTTGAGCAGGATTGGACAGCTGTGAGGAGTTAGCGAGTGACAGGGCCGAAGATGAACCCCAGGGTTCTTCCTTAAGAGCGGGTACATGGTGTTTCCTGGGGAGACGAACTGAAGTAAATGGGTTTGGGATGCGGACTGGTGAGCTTATGACACATCGAGTGTGACATATACATGTGGCACCCCATGGTGACATCTCTGCTTAGGGGAAGAGCAGGAGCTACAGATTAAAGAATAATTAGTTTACAGATGGATGGTGGTCCCAGTCATCTGGCGGGTGGGGTCGCAAGGAAAGAGTCTGGATGAATAGGGAAGGAGGTCTGGGATGGAATGTTGCCTGACTCCAGCACATGAAGGCCTGGTGGCCAAAAAACTACCCCAGAGGGAGGAGGCAAACATCGTACCCAGGAACCAAGGGAAAGGAGGGTCTTACAGAGGAAGGGACATCGATTATTCAAAATACTAAGAGATGAAGCCCCCAAATCAACAATGGGATGAGTGACAGAGAGGCTATGGGTAAGAGCAGTTTCTGGGGAGTGTGGGGGGCACAAGGCAGATGGGACAGTGATGAGAGCTGAGGGAAGGTGAGGAAATGGAAGCAGAGGCTAGATGTGCTGAGAACCTCACCTGTGAATGGGACAAGTGGATGCTGTCAGGGAGAATGTCTATCCAGATGAGTCGGTTGTTTCCTTCTTTTTCTTTTTTGTTTTTTTGAGATAGAGTCTCACTCTGTCATCCTGGACAGAGTGTCATGGTATTACAGCTCATAGCAACCTCAGACTCTTGGGCTGAAGTGATTCTCTTGCCTCAGCCTCCCAAGTAGCCGGGACTACAGGTGCCCACCACAATGCCCAGCTACTTTTTTAGAGATGGGGTCTTGCTCTTGCTCAGGCTGGTCTCTAACTGGTGAACTCAGGAAAACTGTCTACTTTGGCCTCCCAGAGTGCTAGGACTACAGCCGTGAGCCACCGTGCTGGGCAATTTCTAAGGCAAGAGAGTCTTATGTGGATCGAATATGTTCAGAGGAGGCCGGGGTCATTCAGTGGCTGCATATATTTTGGCAGTCACACAAAAATTAGAGGGGAAGTGTCCCAGCCAGAATGAATGGCCAGAGTTTAAGGTGAGGTGGCACCGGTACATTAGAGGAATAGAAATGTCAGTGTGATTGAAGCTTCGTGGCAAAGGGGTGGAGGTGACCTTGGAGAATTAGAATGCTCACAGAATGTCTTGATAGTCATGACAAGGACTGTGCATTTTATTTTAAAAGTGGGAAATGCGTCTGAATGAATGGATGGCACGGTGCAGGTGAGGGAAAGCAGCCAGTCCTTGTCCTGCCTTAGAATAAAGTCCATGAACCTGAGGAAGCCTGAGGTCAAGAAACCTTTGGTCTCCCCCAAAGTCTTTTCTGTGACGTGTGGGAGAGGAGTGTGCTGGACCCAGCCCCCAGCGTGCTGCCCTTCGCCCACCATAGGCCTGCCCTGGGAGTCTGCGGCCTCAGGGAGCTTCTAGGCCTCGCCCACCCTCGGAAGGGGCTGGGTGTAGAGCTCAGGGCTGCTGGCTGGGGCTGGAGGACTGCTTGTTCAAAAATTTGTTGGGAAGATTCAGGCAATTGGTGGCAGCTGGACTGGCTGACCTTGTGGATATTTTCAACCCAACAGTTGATGTATCTTCTGAGGGAGGCCTCATTCCTGTTGCTAAGTTTGTCACGTTTCCCATGGGGATTCTGTGGGAAACTATTTCTGCACTGATTTCCCCTCGGGGATCACTCGGCTGACTTTGCTTCCCTGCTCAGAGACCCTCCTTTGTAACATGGGGAGAGAAGAGGCTCCGACCTTCACCTGCCAGGGGAGGTGAGGTTCTCCCTCCCCCCAGTGAGGCGGGGGAGCCTTCCCTCCCCGGGGATGTGATACATGTCTCTCTTGACAACAGTGGGATTCATGCCATCAGGAAGTGGATCTCCAAGAATGGTGGCAGAGGGTGCATCCAGGTCTAGATGAGAAGAGGTCTTGGCTGTGCAGCCCCACGATCAAGGGGTCCACCCCTGCCATGTTCCTGCTTCCCGCTCGCAAAGCCCCAAGTGTGCTTTGCTCTTGCTGAGGCCTCTGCCTAGAACTTTCTCCCCATGGATTTCCCCAGGTCTTATCCCTCCTTTCATTCAGGTCTCTGCTCCAACATCACCTCTCGGAGAAAGCTTCCCCTCGTGCCGATCTGAAACAGCATCCCTGGACTCGCCCACACCCCTACATTGCTCCTTTGTTCCTCCTGAGGTCTTTTCATCCTTTGTATTATGTATTTATTCCTTCACTGGTTTATGATCTTGTTTCTTTAGCAGGAACATGAACTCCCAGGAGCAAGGAGTTTGCCCGCTGAGGAACCACGATCACAGACCAGTGAAGAAATAAATACATAATACAAAGAGTTATGCATTATTGCTGAGCACCTGGGACGTGCAGAGTAAATGCTTAGCAAACATCTGTTTATTAACATAAATAAAGAATGAACCACACAAATCATTTCTAAATGAGTCCTCATCTAGCATCTTCCAGAAGTTCTGGGAAACTACAGCTTTAAGGAAAACGATAAATAATGAAAACATTTTTCCCCTCACCAATGTTTATAAGGAAATGACTTGAGTAAAACAAAGTTATGTGAGGACCTCTATGGCTGTGCCTCAAGGGAGGAACTTTACAGCAGCTGTTGAAGAGTAGGTGCAGGTTTCAGACTATAAGGGGGGGTTCTCCTTTGTTGGCTGGTGGGTGTGAGACTTGGCCCCTGCTACTTGAGATGTGGACCCAGTTTCTGTTGGTTCATGGCCACACTTAGCATCCTGAGCTGCGGTGCCCAATACATTAGTCTCAAAGCCACGTGTGCTTATTTAACTCCAAGTTAATGAAAATTAAATAAAATTTAAAATTCATTTTCTTGGTCATACATTTGAAGTGTGACTTAGTCACACCAAGCAAGAGAGAGAGAGAGAGGGAAAAAGAGAAAGACCCACTTACTAATGACCCACATGGAATCCGTGTTATATTTATTGCAAACCTGCTCTTTCTCTGAACCACCGAATGACCTCTCCCCTATCGTCTCTCCGTCCTCCTCCTCTTCCTCCCCCTAGAAACCTTCTCTTATCACAATGCTGGGTCCAGAAAAAGAATCCAACACATGGTTGCTCTTATTCACATCCTCATCTTTCCTACTGGGAGGAGAAAGATGAGATGCTTTTGATGTTTTCTGCAGGGGAGGAACAAAGTGAGCTCTTTGGATGGAAGCTCGTCTATAACTCGTGACACCGGTGTTGAGAAGCAAGGGAGTCGGGTGCATTGCCCTCTTTTCAGGTTCAAGTACAGCATCCTCGGGAGAAATCCTGTAGGAAGAGAGGGCCTTTGAGCCTCCCGCGCAGGGCTTCTCGGGGAGGATCAGAGATCAGCAGTTTGTACGCAGGCTGTTTTAGGATTCCTGCTTTCTCTGTTGGCCTTTCCTTTTGTGCTCCTTTTGCACTTTAATTTTTTTTTTTTTTTTTTTTTTTTTGGCAGGCCTCGCCAGACTTAGCCACGCTTCAGATAACCAGGGACAGAAGCTTTGGTCCACCTTTGTGCCAGAGCACTCAAGGGGATGCAGTCATTTCTGGGGCAAGGCTGGTGGCAAGAGGGATTTTGTATGAGCAAGTCCCTGGGGGGGAGTAAAACTGTCAGACAATATTGAAGCCACTTGGCAAATTATTTCTTCCTGCCCGGAGCTTCATCTTCTAGAGCAAAACCTTAGATGTTCAAATAAGAGAAGTGATGGGATCTGGACCTGAGGTGTGACAGGTCACATCCCCCGAGCTGCATGTGACACAGCAGCACGTGAAAATCATGCATCTGAATACCTTGCAGGACCTGGTTGTGTGACCAGAAATGAAGAAAGCTCAAAGGTGGAATTGTTAATACACGTGTGAATTATTTGTCATCTCCCATTTGCAGCAGAAGAGAAATTCTATTACAAACATTCCTCTTGAGACCGTATGCTAATGTTAATTCCTTCTAGTTCTCCAACAAGCGTAGGATAAATTTTTTCCAAGCAGTTTAGCATGCAAGTTTGCTGGTGACTAAGTGTCAATACGTTCATTTCCAGGGAGCATTTGTAAGCGATGAATTCTGTGTCTGGAATAGCCTCTGTCAGAGCTGTTGTCTCCTCCGCCTCTAACTAGACAGCCCTCCTTGTGTCACTCCAATGATCAAAGAGCAAATAGGAAAAATGAACCATCCATCAATTTAATACTAGCCTTCTCTTTCACACAAAACCTTTGCTCAGCCGATGATGACTGACATAAAAACTAAATCCATCTGTTTTATCGCTCCTCTCCCAAAGAACGAGCCTGGGAGACAGGAAGGAGAAGGAAAGTGGAGGGAGAGGGTTACCTTCAGTCACTGGGTCTGCTAGTCTACTGATAATCCGTCCACGTGGGCAAAGAGATCAACTGTTACAATATTCCTTCTGCTATTTAGTGCAATGAACAAGGTCTTTGGGAGCAGGATGTTTAACATTATGGAAAACTTCAAGTTAGGGTCTGAGAACACGGTTAGCTCCATTAATTTATTCATTTATTGAACAAATATACATTTGTACCTAGTATGCCTCCAATGCATCCTGGACATCGAGGACAGGGCAGTAAATAAGATGAAAAGCGTTCTTGCCTTTAGGGAGTTTACAATCTGGTGAAGAAAATAGACGTTTAATACGTAAATGAGTGAGATAGATGCCACGGAGGGGAAGCTTAGTGTATTTTGTCACTGGACTAAGATAGGCCATGGTGGTGGCAGTGGCCAGTTCTCTCTGAGGAAGACACATTTAAGATGGGACACAGAAGGTAGGTAGGATTGAGATAGCTGGAGGCAGCAAGGGTGCTGGTAATAAAGAGAAGGGCCTGTGTGTAAGGCCTAGGTCAAGAGGGGCCAGGGGATATTTCAGGAACTACAATGAGATAGGAACGCCTGGTGGAGAGAAAACAAGATGGAGTTGTGACATCTTGAGGCTGGAGAGGGTTAGATCCTGAATGGCTCTGTAAACATCATGAACATTTTAAAATTATGCAACAATGAATAGGCGAATAAAGCAGCTGAAACACAGAATTCAATGCTTTACCAAGATCTCTCCATGGGCAGCAAGAAAGATTGGAAGCATATAAAGCCAGAGGCATGGGGGTCCAATTATGTGGGTGGGGCAAAGGTCCAGCCTTACACTAGACTAGGGATGTTCATAGTTAGAGAAATGTTCTGGTTCTATAGGATACCGAGGAGTTAGAACCCACAGTTCGATGGAGGGCAAAGAAGGAATCAGGGCAACGCTTAGGCATCTGGCTGAAGTAATGGGATGGATGGAGATGTCCTTCACTGAGCCAATGTGCAGTGGAGGAAGGACGGGTTTGGGGAATTAGGAGCAATATGACCAGTTTAGCTGTAGAAATATTGAATTAAAAACACCTATGGGCTCGGCGCCTATGGCTCAAGCGGCTAAGGCGCCAGCCACATACACCTAAGGTGGCGGGTTCGAATCCCCAGCCCAGGCCCGCCAAACAACAATGATGGCTGCAACCAAAAAATGGCTGGGCGTTGTGGTGGGCGCCTGTGGTCCCAGCTACTTGAGAGGCGGAGGCAGGAGACTCACTTGAGCCCAGGAGTTGGAGGTTGCTGTGAGCTGTGATGCCATGGCACTCTACCCAGGGGGATAGCTTGAGGCTCCATCTCAAAAAAAAACCACCTATGGA
Source organism: Galagoides demidoff (assembly GCA_963574575.1). Classification (NCBI taxonomy): domain Eukaryota; kingdom Metazoa; phylum Chordata; class Mammalia; order Primates; family Galagidae; genus Galagoides; species Galagoides demidoff. The sequence continues at coordinate 11,315 of CAUYQV010031455.1, read as the reverse complement.
TCATCCAGAGATGTCTAATAGATGGTTTGATATATGGCTCTGGTGCTCAACAGAAACAGGATGCATATTCATTCTACCTTTGTTTTATTTTATTAGAGACAGAGTCTTACTCTGTTGTCCAGGCTGGGGTACAATGATTATAGCTCACTGTAGCCTCCAACTCCTGGGTTTAAACAATCCTCTTGTCTCATTGTATTTTTTATATTATATTAATATATTTTTCATATTTTATGTGTATAACATACATGCATACATATATAAATATATTTTTTTTTATTTTTTGTAGAGATGGGGATCTCTCTATGTTGCCAAGGCTGGTCTGGACCTCCTAGGCGGAAGCTGTGCTCCCACCTTGACCTCCCAGAGTGCTGGGATTACAGGCATGAGCCATCTTGCACAGCCTGTTCCATTTTTATCTTCACTTCTCTCTACTCATTTAAACAAATATATCGTGAATAATAATCTGTAGAAAATTACCTATAAGTTGTAAAGATGACCCAATCCCTTAACTTCTTAAATCAACCTCTAGGAAATTATCCCAAATAAATTATCCAGAGAAAGAAAACAGGCATAGTCATTGAATTCTGGTTTACAGTAGGAAAGCATTAGAAATAATGTCCATGTCCAATAGTGGTTATATAAATTATAGCCAAATAAATTATAGTATGCTATAATTTATATTATTAGATACAGTAGAATATTAAATGCTAATACTACAACCATAATTTTGCGTATTTTATACAGTTTAGAAAAGTCTTTCATCACTTAAAGCTAAACAGAAACATTTTGAAATCCATGTATCCTGTGGTTATAATTTTCTAAAAATGATCATACCTGGGCAACTCTCAAAAGGGCACTTGAATAAACAAAAAGAGCTGACTTACTAAGTGATGGAATTATGGCGATGTTTTTCTTTTTGATTTATTAAAATGTTTGTAAGGTGAACACGCTCACACTCAGGTAACCATGGTTTTGTTCTTGTTTAGCTCTTGGTTTTCAAGCAAATTAGTTTCCCACTTAGCTAACCTGAGGCACTGTCTTGCTGAGTTGGAGACACACGGAGTTCAATAGCTGTGCATGGCCCGACAGACTTTGTCACCCAGCGTCTTGTCTCTCAGATCAGCTCGCGGTTACCTGGGAGTCTCATTTCCAGCCACACTGGGAGTCAGCACTCCCTGGAGTACTGTGACTCCCAACTCGGTTCCTGTGGACTTGGTCCTTAAGCCTCCGATCACCTTTTGTCCCACCTGTTTTCTGGTCTTGGGCACTGAACACAGGATGGATCTGTTTCCCCATTTCTGACTTGCCTTGGGAACCTCGTCAGAATTAATGATCCAATGTCCAGACAGGTTCTCCTTCATTCTGTTTAATGTTTTCATCATCTCCTCACCAAAGGGCCCCTCGCTGAATATTTGCAAATGATCATAAAGATGAAATGCCAATGATTTTCATCGGAGAAGGGCTCGGTGGATACTGGATGCCCATCGTTACCATTCTTGTCTATTCAATTATCTGCCCTTGCTGACCCACAGGGGACAGGAGGGTCTTTCCTCACAGGGAAATCTTGCATAATGACAGTGCAGTGCCAGCAGCAGCTGAGCCAGAATGCAAAACTACCTGGGTCAGATGTCATCCTGAAATAGGCTGTGAGTGAGATCATTGTACTGGCAGGATCTTTTGTTTTTGTTTTTTTTTTTTAAAGAGAAGCAATGCCTGAGAACTAGTATAGAAGATGAACTCCAATGGCAATGTATAGCGAGGACAGATTTCATGCTTTTGAAATAAGCTGGGCTATGTGGCAAAAGAAATCAATGCCAATGAAATAATGGAGCATAAACCTTCAGAGGTAAAAGAGGGCTTTCATTCTGGGAAGGAAAAACAAACCAAGCAAAAATGGATTTCAAATGTCCTTGTGGTGTGTTTGTGACAAGTGAAGAATTAAGCAGATTGGCTGGGTGGGTTCTCTTGGACGTGAGAAAATGGCTGAACATTCAGATGTTCCTTTTCTTCTCTGGGGCGACCAATGAGAAAAGTGCAATGAATGCTCCAGTGGGACGATCGGATGAGAGGGGAGTTCAACAACAGAGCCAGGCGCACACGCAGAATTCCTGTTTCAACTGCTCTCTTTCCCCGAGCAGGAGGCGTGATGTTCCCTTGGGGGATGGTCAAAGTGATATTTGAAGTCTTGAGAGCCTCTGTGTCTTCTAGGCTTGAATGCAGGGCCCTCCTAGAATAGCTGCCTGGGTATGGGATTTATAGTTGGTAAAGGGATGGCTGAGTGTCATTTTAAATGCCCAACAGCCTTATTATATTTTAAACATTTTTATTTCAAAATCATTTGAGATTTACAGAAGCGTTGCAAAGATAATCCAGAGGGTTTCCATATACACTTCACTCAGCTTCCCCTAAGGCTAACATCTTATATGGAGAAGGTACATTTTTCAAAACGTAGACATTAACATTGGTACAGATTTTATTCAGAGTTCAGCATTTCCACTAATGCTCTTTCTCTGTTCCAGAATCCACTTCAGGACCTTACATTGCATTCAGGGGTCTGGACTCCTGAGTCTTTTCTCGTCTGGGATAATTTCTGTCCTGCCCTTGTTTTCCTTGACCCTGGTGATTTTGAAAAGTACCGGTCAGGTATTGCTGTATGGAAAGTCCCTCAATTTGTATTTGATGTTTCCTTGTGACTAAACTGGGGCTATGGATTTTAGGGAGGACTTCCGCTGAGATGTGGTACCCTTTTCATCCATCAGAACGTCCCTGAGGGCAACCTGACTTCATACTGGTGATGTTAACCTTGACTTGGGTATGGGGCTATTAAATACCTTCCCAGTTTCTGCACTGTAAACTTACTGAGCTTCCCTTTCTGTATTCTAGCTTTTAGAAGGGAGACATTAAGTCCAGCCCACACTCAAGGGGAAGGAAATTAAGTTCCACCTCCTGAGATAAAGAGTATCAAAGAATTTGTGGATATATGCTTAAAACACCACAGTATGTAGGGGATTTGGCAAGCTAATTTGAGGCCAAATTGTTTTATTTTTAAAAATGCATTTACTTTTTTTCTGATCACAAATGTATCAAGCAGAAAAACCTAAACGTTAGTAATCTCAGGAAAACACAATCTCAGCAATCACTGCTTATTATAGGAGGGGTGTGTGTGTGTCTACTCTTTGGTAACTGGCTTCTCAAACTTAATGCATTAAGAACATGCTTGCTATGTTTGAAAAGACCATAATATCACATGACTCATTCATTGCCCAGTCTTTTTCCTACCAAGAATGGGTGTTTAAGATCAAGATCATTACCAAGGGTTTAGAAGTATGTGGGCTTCTAATCTGGAACAATATGATGAGGGTAATAATCTAGATTGAGTCTGTATTTGCTGACCCCAGCTTAGAGTCAGAGCCACTCACAGCATCCTAGCTCCCAAACACTTGAACCGTCAAGCTCAGCCCTGGACTGCCGAGGCAGAGACCAAAGCCAGCAGTCAGCACAGTGGAAACTGAGCCGTTTAGACATTCTAAGAATGCCAGCTCAAATCACATTTGACAGTGTTAGCTTTTCACTGACTAGAAAAAAAAAAAAACATTGAATACTTAACCTTCTTACGTTAGGGGCCCCTACCTGGGAGGAGGGCACAGCTGGTGACCGTGAGGACTGGTTTTCCTTCTCAGCTCTGGGAGGAGCAGCAGAGCATAGGGGTGACAGTCATGTGTGTGTGTGACAGCCTCTTGATCTTTCTCTCTGCCTGGTGCCCCCCCACCCCTGTGCCCTCTTTCAGCACTCTGGTCAAGTGTAAGGAGTAATAGAACAGAATAATGCTTGTGTGAGCGAAGAGGTTTGTGGGGGACTAACTAGATAACTCCGTGAGTCTAGAATTAACACCATTGACTTTGATGCCAAGCAAGGCAAAGGACCAAATTAGACTCCTGACACTCTTTAAAACAGGCTTTGACTAAAATAACCACGTGTCTCATCCCTTTGAATGAGTTCCAGAGTGACCAACAAGAACCATGTAAGTGACATCCCAGTGGCTGATGTAGCACACTGCACCGAGGGGCGGGGGGGAGGTGACACACAGATTACTGGGCTCCATTACTGGCCTTTCCAATTCAGTAGGTCTGGGTGGGCTCCAAGCAGCTTCATTGCTAATTAGTTCCTAGGCGATGCTGGTGCTTCTGGCCTGGGACTGCACTTTGAGGATGACTGCGATGGACCAAGCTATTTGCATAGATTAATTTCTGCCCAGGTTGCAGTGCTGACTAAGTGGATGTGATGAACTAATAATGCAACACCGGGACAAAGCAAAATTTAGTCTGCCTTGCTCCAATTTCATTCTAATTAACATCTGCTCTCTCTTGGGCTCCCTGAAAAAATCTTTTGATGTTTGTATTTGTAACCACCACCGAAATGAGCTTGGTGCAAAAATTCATTCAATTGCCAAACATTTTGTTTGTGATGACAAAGAATTTCTCTTCTTTCTCTAATTCGAGAGGTGTTTTGTTTTCTCTTTAATGGTGACTTGAGCAGGTAGCTCTTTTTTTTTTGACATCTGCCAGGCCACAGGGGCCAAGAGTTTTCTGAGTTTTCTGCCTCAATCTTGACTCTTCGGAATCATGATCTTAACGTGTGGCCTGCTTTCTGTTTTAGGAATCTTTGATGATTTAAACTGTTACTCTTTTAGCCTCAGACAGAAATCTGTGGCTTCTGATACCCGAGTCATAAAGTCATATGAAATAGTTTGGGACATACTACAAGACCCTGGCATTCTCTGGGGCTAGGATCCAAGACCCTCGTCAATTCTCAAATGTGAAAATTCTAAGTGTGGTCTGTCTCCCTCATTCTTACCTTGGTGAGACACTCTGAAATGCAGTTCCAGGGAAAGGAGCCACAATAACAACAAGAAAAACACCTTGGGAAAGAAATACAGAGTCCAACAGAGACAGGAAGTTAGGGCCAAAGAAGTTTTCTAGACTATATTGCTGGAAATGAAATAGTGCAAAAGAGGGAGAAAATGAAACAGTGCCGACATTAAATGGTCCTTTGCTTGCCAGTGATCACTCTTTCAGAGGGAAATGAAAACAGGGACGTGAAATGGAAAGGCTAAGTTATTATCCTTACGTTTTAGTGCATAAGCAAAAATGCTGACCATTTTGGCTGCAGAAACACCTGGTATGATGCCAATAGCATGGTTTGTGATGAGATTGGGCTGGGATAGCGTCCAGTGTAAATTATCAGGCACGTGAAGCTGAGGCTAAAAATTGGTCACACAGGTTAAAACACTATAGCTAGAGAATCCTACTAAAGCAGACAGGTGAGTGTGGAAGATGATTAAGTTTATTAACACTCACCGAGGGCCTTGAGTTTGGAGTGTGAACATGTATGTGTGTGTGTGTGTGTGTGTGTGTGTGTGTGCGTGTGTGAAGGGGGGAATGTAGTTACAGGGTCACTTCAAAGAATGAAACAAGCAAACGTATGACCAGGAGTAGGTTGCCAGACAAAACGTAGACCACACAGTTAAATTTGAATTTCAGGTAAACGATGAATGTTTAGGACATACAGTAAAACTTGTTTATCTACCACTTCGCAGAGTGTTCCGTATTTTCATTTGCTGAATTTGACAACCCGAAATTCAGGAGACAGATGTCAGACAAAGCAGGTGGACAGCAGCCTGGCTGTAGCAAGAGGCTCCCTCCTGAGCTGGTGGCCATGGAGGGCCGTTCAGCCCGTCCATCTGTGGGGGCATCAGGACATCCACTTCCACTAAGTCAGGGGAAATCTGTAGGCGACATTTCTGTGTCTAGACAGGTTTTGTCTGTTTGTTAAGGAAAGCAAGAGAATGGGAGTCCTAGGGGACAAGGGGGTGATTTCAGGCAGAGACTCATGTGAATTTGCCTTAGCAAGCTAAGTGGGACTCAGAGGGCAGAGGAAGAGAGGGAATTATGAGCAGCTACTCCCAGCCCGGCGGTTTCTATCTGCCACTGTATTTATTTTCATAACAACTGCTCTAAAGAAGGGATGAGGTGGCAGCTGTCAATTCCCTAGCACCCTGCTCCTTATTGAAATCCGTTTCACTTTCTCCCTTCGCCCTTGCTTCACACACACAGCCAAAGCCTGCCCTTGGCAGCTCTATGTCCCACGTAAACCTCATTATCTAAACTGGGCCAGTAGGAAACTCTCCTGAAGCTTTTGAATGGGAGGCAGAGACTGAGCCCTTTAATGAGAGGAAAAGTAGTTGGAAAATCATATAGACTAGCAGACCGCTCTGCCATATCAGGTGGCCAAGCTAACCTGGCACCTGCTGTTGGTAGGGAACAGAGGGAGCAAGAGAGAGTACAGGAGACAAGCAGAGACAAGGTCAGAGGGAGGGAGGCAGAGACCCATGGCGAGCAGCTTTCTGGATCCTAGCCGACTCAGCTGTCCTCCTCGCCACTGGCCTAGTGGAGCTGCTCCTTTATAATTCAGCCCAATTTCGTCTTTTATTCTGAGTGCCTTCTTGTTCCCACAGCTAGGGTGCTGTAAACCAGGAGTTACCACTAAGTCTCCTTTAGAAGATGCCACATGGCAAATAAATGGTAGACACTGACATTGACCCCAACCTGACCCACCCAGTGCCCTTGCCCTGCTGGCTGTAGGGTGCCTGCTCTTTTCTGACTCTTGACCCACCAAGTTCCTTCTTTATCATGACAGACAATGGGTGGTGGGTGTTTCACCTTCGTCTATTGGGGTAGCCCACGGTGCTGGCAAGTTCTACCTAGAGACAGGGACACGGGAGGTGAAGGAAATAGGTGTCAAGGTCAGACAATTGAAAGTGGAATGATGAGCTGGGCTTGTCTGGCAGGCAGGGCCAGACTCTCCCAGCCACATGGCCATCAGGATGGATAGAGCTGCTAGAGAAAGCAGGGCCCCCAGCTGCTGGAAACATAGAAGGTATGATGCTTCCCAAATGCTGCCATTTACCCGTCAGGGCTGGCTGAGTCCTGATTTCCTGTCACAGCTGCAGAGCACCCACCCTGCAACCTGCACCGAGCCAGGCACCAGGGGTGCAGTGATGACATCAGGAGGAAATGCTTAAACAAAGAATTATGGTAATTAAGGTAATTAGTGCAGGTGAGCAACATACTATGAAGGAGAAATTCAAGGTATAAGAGGGCGACTAAATAAGCGAGAGCTCATCACCATAGCAGTGAGCATGGCCCAGTCTGAGAGGGGCCCCGGCCCCCAAGGGGGGTTCAGAAGTTGTCTCAGAGTCAGGGGAGAGGCACCTATAGGGTAAATGGCCTAGTCCACTGAATGGGAAGGGAGAAAGGATAGTAGATGAAAGGTCAATTTTATAGACTGTGCTTGAATTTCATTTCTTCAACCCACCCATGTTGGTTGAGGTGTTCGGGATCCTGGTTAAATCATTGAAAATCAATTATTCAAATTCAACTCATCTAATGTCTAACTTGCTAAAGTTGGTCTAATGCATTGTTTAACTGGACATGGAACAGCAGGTCACAGCTGCTTGTGGGCAAGGGCAAGCAAGGTCATCAGGGAAGGTAAAGACACAGGCTGGAGTGGGGGGCGAGGGAGGAGCAGGCAGCCTGTGTCCACAGTCAGAGAGGGGGCCAGCTTCTTGGAAGAGAAATGTTACCATTTGCATCCAAAACTTCTACCCTCTAGACATTCTAGGCATTTAAGAAGTAGAATCTAGAAGAAATTGGCATTCAACTTAGCAGAATCCAAGTGAGGTCATAATGAAATAAGCTAAATGCTGAAATAGCAGCCTCAGAGAAGCCCTGGCTAAACCAAAGCTTGGGGAAATCCTGTTGTGTGACGCATTCCCTCAGCGAATAGATTATTTGATGAATTGATTTTTGGCAAATTAGTTAATCAAAGGGTTGGCTTTCCAAATCATGGCAATTTAGGGGACTGTCTTGTTTCCACTTAATGTGGTCTATTTATTTTTCAGGACACTTTTAGATGCAAGTGACAGAAACGCAAAACAGCTTTGGCAAAAACAGTAATTTACCAGAAGGATGTGGGAGCTTCCCGGGTAATTGACAGGAGCACCCAGCAGCCACCAGGAAGACAGAGCTGCAGTGGGTCCTCAGGAGCTGCCGGCCAGGCTCTGGGGTCCTCACTTGCCGCACTCTGGCTTCCCTGCGAGGCACTGGGAGGTCCTGAGCCGCACACCCCACAGCTCCCATCCCCGGTGTGTTGAGAACTGTAGCGAGGTTCTCTGATTGGCTGGCTGAGTAAGATGCCCAAGGACAGGTGGAGGCAGAGTTTCCAGAAGAAGGAGATGATGGGGGCAGACAGAGAGGATGTCCGCTCCTACCTCCTGTGAGAAGCTGGAAAAGCGTCCTTGCCTCTGAGACCCACAACATGGTACACAGTGATATAAAACAGCAGTTCTCAACCTGTGGGTTGTGACCCCTTTGTAACAATGAACATGTATTGGAAGGTTGAGAACCACTGATATAAAAGGACATCAACCAGCTTCCCAAACGAACAGGCCCTGAAGTCTCCTGTCTCTACCTACCACCTTAAAATGGTGTTCCCTCTCCCCCCACCCCCACCCTTAAGGTAGAGGAAGGCAGAGTGCCCCCTACCTCAGCTCAGAGGACAGCAGGGGGCTGTTACTAGTGGGGACAGGAAACCTGCTGGCCAGATTGAGCTCCACTTTGAACACTGCAACAGCTGACGAATAAATTCCATGGGGGCCTCTTGTGATGGGGATGAAAAGAGGGACAGGCCCAGGGACATGCCTGAGGGGCTCTGGGGAGCTCAGCAGGAACCGAGGTCGCCCAGCTGCCAGGAGCCTGGCCCTGGGAGTGGGCAGGTGTGCTGTCTCCATATTGCCCTTGATCTCTAGGAGAAGCGGTGATGGGCCCATCAGGCGCCAGCCTCCTGCCAACAACTCCCTCGGCCAGCTCTGGTGGCTGCTTCTGAAGTGGCAGCCGCTGCCTCTGCTCGCTTTCTTGTTCACTAAGGACACAGGGGCCAGGCAGGGATCAGTGAGGGAACATCTGGCAGAGGAACAAATCAAACAGCCCCGATGACTAATTTAGGAGTGTTGCCTCTCCATTGTCCTTTCTGTGGCCCCATGCAAAGGTCGCCCAGGTGGCAGGCTCAGGGAAGCCGCCCCTTCACCTTCAGCAGCCTCCAGGATCCAACTTGTTTGCCTTAAAAATGAATCGATAGCTGCTTCTTTGAGGGTAGAAACAGCAGCTCCCTATCACTGAATCCGGAATTCTCCTGTGCACGGTCAGCCCCTCCTTGCCAGCCCCTAGGCACCCCTGTTTCTTATTATCCATTTATCATCTTGCCTCTGAAGTCTTTCTCTTAAAAAAAAAAAAAAAAAGACTCTGCTGAATTCAAGTGCGACATATTCTATTTTTGCAGCTGAGCCTTTTCTCCTTTGGGTTCAAATAAAAGAAATAGGAAATATTAAAGAGCATGAGAGAAAAGGCGCAAATGCCTCGCCCGTGAATAGATAAGATTGCTGATTTGGGTGGTTTATATAATAGCTTCGGATACTGGTGAAGATCAGTCTCAGCATTGTGAGAAATGATCTTTAAATTAAACACCCATTTTTCTTTTACAGGATCTTCAGTGGCACATTGGAACCACATAATTTTGAGCCTAGAAGGAGGGTTTGGCAGGGTTCTACCCATTTCTTCTCTCTGGGTCAGGAGCACACATCAGAAAGCGTATTTGTAAAAGTTCTCCACTGGAAACAATACATTTTTTCTTCTTCTATTGTGTTACAGGTGCCTTGGGACAAGTCAGCTCTTCTGAATTTGACGTCTGCACCCTCGCTCACTGGTAACACCCAGCCAGCTGTCGTGGTGGCAGCGCTGCCCGCTTCACCTCCTAATCTGGTATGACACACTCATGGGGCTGGCGGTGCCAGGAGGGCTCAGAGGGCTAACATCCTACTGTGAATCTCTCAGAAACACCTAGACATGAACTCCTGATCCTCTTCCCAGTGGAGAGACCCTCTTCCATTTCCCAGTTACTAAATTTCCAGGGGGAGTGAATGCTTCATTTCTCTGTTCTTCTGTCCTGGGGTCTCAGCAGATCCCAGGAGTGATTTGGAGTTACTTTGCTGGTGATCTCCACCGGCTTTCTTCAGCACAGCATTAGTCCCCTCCCTTCACTGACATGGGCTGGAATTCTTTATGAGACAGGCAGCGGAGGCTGCTAGCTCATCACTGGCGTGATAAGAGAAGTACTTCTGGTCTGGCTCCATCCTGCACTTGCTGTATGCTCAGGGACCAGTTACAGCCTCTCAGGGTTTCAGCACCTATATCTCCTTTTAGCACGTACTCATCATAAAGATCTGGTGCTTCGGCTCCACCACAGGTGGGGCGGGGCTGGATAACAGATTCAGGGAAAAAGAGAAATGAGAAAACTATCTTTCATAAACGTGGTAGTGATGATGCACCAACACGTGCTTTGAGGCCTGACATTCCAGTGTTCAGAGCAGTCCACTATGTCTCTGCTACTCTAAGCTATTTGGGGATATATTTATGCATCAAGATTTCCAGCGAATTCCCCTGGAACTTGGAAAAATTGGAACTTGGCAAGAAGACAATGCCTGGTATTGCCTGGAGCTTGACCTTCTTGATTGCATGACCGCCCATTATGACTGTCTAATGATGCCAATGTGATCATTTTTCTAGTAATTACAAAGCATTTTCATTTTACTGCCTCTTTTAATGTCCCCAGTCACCCTGTGAAATAAATATTATTTCCTCTATTTTAGAGATGAAAAACCTGGTGTTGGGAAAGGTTAATGACTTGTTAAGTAATGCTCAGGTACTAAAGGGCAGAGTTGGGATGCAAAGCTAAGTCTTCTGATTTCAAGTATAATGCCATTTCCATCTCTCCAGCGGTTTTCAAACCATGTCCACCAAGGTCTGGGTTTGGGGGACATATCTCAAGGGGTTGAGTGGAGTTCAGACTCCCTGCTTCAATCGAAATACCTTTTCTGGTCCTGGAATATTCCTGTGGAATATTTACATGATTCCACACTAAATTTTATTTTGAAAAACAAAGTTTCTGGTGCCACTATATCATAGCAATGTTGAAGATAAGACCTTTTATCAGACCCCATTCGGGTACTCAGAGGAACCTTCACTCCTTGTTTCAATAAGCCCAGCTTGAAATCCTCTCTCTGAGAGAAGCTGACCACAGATGCCCTGACTTTTCTCAGTTTGGCGAGCCACATTCTGCTTTTCCTGGTTCTTTCCCAGGAAAAGCATTCCATGGCCAATGTAGGTGGCATCAAGCCAGATGTTGTTCAGCCCAGACAGAGG